>VKOC01006758.1:0-32029 GCA_009364415.1 Spea multiplicata
AAAAAGGACATACTTAATTAAAAGGTAAACAATTTCATAGATCTTTATAGGTAAAAATTTCACATCTTGAAAGTATCAGCCCTTCAAAATTCCAATATAGTCCGTATGCTGTAAAAACATAATTGTTAAAGTTACTGGTTAAAAAAATCAGTTTAACTTAAAACAAAATTATTGGTATGTGATGAAGGTTTCTAATATAAGAAGAGCATGAAGACAATTAAAACAAGATTATTGGTTTGTGATGAAGGTTTCTAATATAAGCAGAGCATGAAGAAAATGTAAGAAAATAAAATTAAAAAAACCCACACATATATGTGTATGTGTGCATATATACAGTGGGTATATATACATCTGAATGTCCCTCTTTTCTTCTATTGCATTGCATTATTCTAACTTTTATGTTTACTAATCTCCCTGGTCCCTTCCCCATCTAGCCTACTTTATCTACGCAGCATCACAGGGATTAACGGGAGTGGGAGTTAAAGGGCCAATAGAGTTGCTCGTACGGACCTTTCAAATCCTGGCGCTAAAGCAGCTGCCTAGTGTGTGCTGCGTTAACTCTGTATTAACCCCTTCTACAAAAAACGTCAAAAAACGAAAAAACGAACACGGAGAATGTACGCAATTATTCTCCCAAACCGAACACAGAACGGGTGAATATTCATGGAATACGACAATTTATTTTCCCCACAAAGACGAACACGAACGCAAAGAGTTGGCCAGCGCTCAAGTCTAATTATTATTATAAGTGTCAATTGTACCCTGAAAATACTTTATAAGCTTATTGCAGTCATGGTGCCCAATTTGCAGACCTCAAAGTGTCAAGCTGCATAATAAACATGGAAAGGAAGTTTTTTTCAGTACAAAGTTACTATACTCAATTTGCCTCAAATTTGTTTTTAAAGTATGGAAACATAGAATGTGTCAGCAGATAACTATTTGGCCCATCTACAGTATCTGCCCAAGCAGAAAGACACATGAAAAGAGGGTGTGTTCGTGAAAAGGATTTTATTAAACAACATTAGCATTTGCATTGAAATTATACCATTGTATAACAAAAATAAATGAAACAACAATTCATGGTACTTGTCCTGCATAGTCTGCCAACTCTTCTACATGAGGATCAAGAACTTCACATTACTAAACTCTCCCCCTTCTCACTATCTACCCCCTCTCCCTGCATCTCTCGAGCAACTCATTCTCCATGCTTCTCACTAGCTACGCTCTTTTCTGCCCCTTCTCACTATCTACCCCCTCTCCCCATCTTTGTAGTTCACTTACCCTGCTGAAGTGTACTCACCTGAGTACCCGCCGATAGTGGGTACTAGTTCCCACGCCGCCGCAACCTCCGTCCTCCAGGAACCAGCTCTGGCAACTGTCTCCACACGGCACCACACAAGGAGGTGGGGCGACATCTAGTGGAGGATTTAAAAACGGGCACTGAGCTTCAGTTATTGTTCCAGACAGAGCTATTTAGTTTGGACTCCCGATTATTCTGATTCCTGGTTTTGACCCTTGGCTTTGTACTTAGGTGTTCCTGTCCTCTCCTATCCCGACCTTTGGCTTGTATACGGACTTCGCTGCTCTCTCCCGCCTTGACCTTCGGACTGCTTCTGGTTTTGCCTTGTCTACTAAAGCTTCCCTCAGCTCCTGGGAGGTAGCCTGCATACTGGGTTCCTCACCTCACTCCTATAAGCTTGACAAGATATGATGTCACTCTGAACTGAGACAGAGACCTTGCGCTCCTACCACCACAGTCAGGGCAGGGCCGAGGTGCCTGCAAGGTGGCCGAGCAATTGCTGAAAACGTTTTCATGCGCGACTGCTCGGTGCCCCTCTCCCTCCTTTGCTTCCTGCAGGCTGAGTGTTGTGCACCCGCCTTGGTGCGGCCCTGGCCTTGGTGATGGGAAGGTCGCCTGGTGCCCCTGCTGCTATGGTGCCCTGTGCTGCTGCACAGCTGGCACACCCCAAGGCTGACCCTATGTGTCACATCTGAAGGCTTTGCATGCCCGTTGTGGCATGAGTGCCATAGGTTCTCCATTACTGCCTTATTGTATATTGTATTGTAGAATATAAGGAAGTGAATTGAGTCATCACATGGATGGTGATGTCATTGGGTAATAGGGTGACCACATTGACCATATTTTCCAGGACAGGTATAAGTTTTTCATATGGCTGACCAACACAGGTAAAGTGCTGCCCTGCAGTATAGACTTATGAAAGGGATCTAATTATACATCTTCCATACTGCATGGCAGCATTTTATCTGGACTGGTCAGCAATATGTACAAATTATGTGTCCTGGAAAACATGGCTGATGTGGTCACCCTGTTGGGTAGACATCTGGATACTAACCTAGCATGTGTCCCGTAGGAAGTTCCTTAAAAGGACAAGCAATTATACAGAATGTTTGTTAATATGAACAAATATAAACAACCTACATCCCCTAAAATTCTGCCCCTCCTACCCTCTTTAACTTCACCTACCTTTCATTCACTGCTCATGATGGCAAAGTGTTTTTTTTCCCTTTTCTCTTAAATTTCGCCATTGTATTTATACCAAACACAAATTCTACCCTTGGTTTCCCAAAGTCCTCTCAAGCCTTATTTTTTCTTCCTAAACTTCCTGAACTTTTCTTCCTAAATTTCTCACTCATCCATAGACCCAACTCTTTATTTGTACTATTGCAACATTATTGCATCCAAGCACAAGCAGATTTTATAAAATCCCCAATTGCTCCCCTTTGATACATTATGTATAAATAATAACTAAATCTTCACATATTACTTGTCTATTGCATTGTAGCAGAGATACAAACCCTAGATAAAAATGCTATTAAGGGATATATTTCTTAATTTCTCCATTTCCCTGCATCATGTGTTAAACTTCTGGTGTAATAAAATGTTTCTTTGTATTTAGTATCTTATTGGACTATACTTTGCTTCCATTGAATAAATGCTTTTAAAAATAATATTTATACCTGATTCCTTCACGCAGAAGACGAAAACCTTCATTGATTTTGTCAAATGGCAGTCTGTGTGTTATTAAGCCATCCACTGAATACTTATTTGCCATTAAGTCAGATACCAGTTTGGGGACTTCATCTTTGCTCTTAAAACCTGTAAATATTGTAATGACATTTTAGATAATTGCGTATACCCATGCAATATTCTTGTATAAACACCCACACCTGTGAACGTACCAGGGATATTCACAAACCTATTAGTTTCCAGAGGTCTGATGAAATGAAGTAGAAATATACTATTGTATTAATACAAAAAACATGATTAATGACATCGTACACCAATGCTTCATCATCGGATGTGCAAAAAAGGTCTGAGATCTTCACAGACCTCTGAGCTATAAATGGACCAGATATAATGAAGGCTCGGTTTAAAAAGTTACAAACTCAAAAAGTAAATTAGAGGCTGGTGCTTTTAAAGGGACAGTTTACTGTCCCTGACATCCTCTCTAAAGAGGAATGCATATTAACTTACTTGAAAATATATATTTCTTCAAGCCAGAAATAAAAATAAAAATACAGTACTTAATCTTATAATGCATTTTGAAATTTCAAAGTCTTTCAGCTTTTTAAACAGTTCCTAAAAGCTCTCAAATTATGGGCGGATAACCGCTTGAGACACAGAACCAGGGGGAAGACTCTCTGGAGAAACACAATTGATGAATATAGAGCCAGAATCTCCTGCTGTTTGAATAAGTCTGAGCAAGCAGTTCTGCTCAAGTGTATGTGAATGCGATACTACCTAGGGGGAAACACTTGATATATATTTATTTAAATACGGAAACACTATGATTTTTGTTTGTTTTTCAATCGCCACATGTTAATATGCTCTTGTGATGCAACGGATGGATGTCCAGTTTAACAATTGAGTGAAATATAAGTATTATTACAATTTACTTTTTGTGGGATACACTTTGTGTTTTTTGGTGAAACTAATTAATTGTCACTTCATAAGTTTAAATTTATTTTTCTGCGCAACACTTTACTTTTCACTATTGTTTGTGGTATTTGGGGCTGTACCTCAAGTGCAGCACTGATTATAATACTTCTACTTTGTTTGTATTAATTGATATATACCGGTATATATTTTAGCGCCTGATCATCACTTTAATCAAATTATGCAAAGCCTACTAAAAATGTCTGTCATAAAGCTTGAAATCAGTATATAGTTGCTACTTTTAGACATGTCATGTAGTCTAATTTTGATTAGAAAAATTACAAAGATTTTATTATTTTCAGATATATTTTGAGCATGCTGAGCACTACAGCTGTGAATAAGGATTGCATTTTATCAGTCTAAATTATAGATTTTTTAAGGCATGACACAACCTCAGCTTTTATGCCTGGCTGTTTTATAGATCAGTCATTGGTCACCAACCACCAAAGAGGGAAACCTTTGCCGGTGGGATAGAAAGATTTCAAGCTGTGTTCCGCAGTGGCACTTTTAGGATATATTGGTGAAATTAAAAAAAATTCGATATGTACAAGTTTCTTAATACACTTCATATCCTTAGCACTTTAACACCTGTAAATACATTTAGACCCTTCAATTCCCGCATGAAACTTAGAATTATTTAAATAAATCAATATTATACCAATAGTATTAGGATATCACCATTCATTACCTCCAAACACTGCTCCTTTGATTGTACGGCCAGTCAGTACAAGCAAAGGGTCAAACGAAACTTTTGTTGATGAAGGAGATACACCAACAATAACACAGGTTCCACATCCAAAGTGACAGGACATGAGAGCAGATACCTAAGCAAGGAAACAAAAAATAGTAACTTGCATTTTCTTCACTGAATTGTGGGGTAAAGGGGAGCAAATCTACCCTTGGCAAAGAATAGAGTAAGTGACATTGTTCTTTTTGCTTCTCTTGGAAAGCTTTACAGATGTAGCTTTGCTTGCGCACTTTTCCGTTGACCATAATGAAATGAGCTTGGGTGTATTAAGTCACAAGATTCATGCCATGTAAACAGATGCATGATAACCGTTGCAAAATTTTCTAGCTTGTTAGGTATAATTAATAGAGTTGTGGAATCTTTCTCCTTCTTTTGCTAAGATGATGCTTCAACCATTTGTCACACCTACTATCTCTTGAGTAGTAATATAATTGTTTTCATTATGCTAATATAGTTAATATAAAACAATTACTATTTTATGTATTATCCTTTAGTGTGTTCTAAAAATGTGTGATAATATTGTATAATGTCACTAACCATGACTGCAGTGCTTCCAACACATTCAAAAGAATAGTCCACTCCATCATTAGTCATCTTTGCCAGAAGCTCTTCGATGGGCTCATTATGGTCCTTTGGGTTGATACATTCAGTAGCTCCCAATTCTTTTGCTTTTGCAAACTTACTACTGTTCAGATCAACACCAATAATTCTGGAAGCCCCGGCTGTTTTGCATCCAATTATTACAGAGAGGCCAACACCTCCCAACCCAAACACAGCACATGTAGTGCCAGGCTTAACCTGTAAAGAATTGCATTTATACATATAAAGGTTAATCAAAGAATACAATGGTAGTCAGAGGTTTGCTAAGTTTTCTCCCATTCATACTTGCAAGGTTACTGTTTGATATTTTCAACTAAACTATGAAGGGATTTTACTTTATTTAATAGCAGCTGTACAATGGTCCAAGGTTACTGGACATTACCATATTTGCTTGATTAGAAGACGACCCAGATTATAAGACAACCCGCCTAAAATATGAATATTAATTTAGGAAAAAAGACAAATATATATATAAGACTACCCTATAGGAAAAAAGTTTAACTAGCAAATATTAATTCACATGTAAGCTTTTTTTCATTTAATAAAAACTATGTATGTATTTAATTTCCTTTTATTTGCCAACCTGCCCCCTCACAGTTATGTACATCTGCCCCCAGCTTGCCACTCTGCCCACCTATATGTCACTCTGCCCCCTAGATATACCTTATACCCCCTATATGCCTTATACCAATTCAGTCCCCCATGCTTCAGACTCCCTGGTGAACGTCTGTGCGATGCTCATAGACAACCTCCGCTGCTACCTGGCACTTCCGCCTTTTTTACCATGTTTGTAAATCAATTATATATATATCACATAAAAATAACAGTATTTTCCTTGATTTCTTACCTGTGCTATCTTCACAGCAGAGCCATAGCCTGTCGAAAACCCACAGCCCAATAAGCAGACTTGATCCGAAGGAGCATTGTCATCTATCTTAGCAACAGCAATTTCATCAACCACAGTATATTCGGTGAAAGTACTAGTCATTACGAAGTTATAAACTGGCTTCCCTCTGCATGTAAATCTGCTGGTGCCATCTGCCATCAATCCGATGTATTTACCACTATTAAAAATATATATATATATATTTTAGAAGGAAAAAAATCAATGGCTTCTTATTAATTTATATTTTAGTCTAGGGATCACAGTCTGCTTTATGCCTACAGCATCGTTTTTAGGAGCACTGGAAGTGAGAAGGGGTTAAAGCTAGCTCAACTCACTTAACCCCTTAAGGACAAGGCTGTTTTTTACTTTTTGTACCCTTTGGCATGGGTTTGTCTAGTGTTTGGGGGCGAAAAGGCCACATTTGGGAAGTGTCCCCCCCCATTTTGGTCAGTCTGTGCCTATGCCCTATCTTTGAGCCCTAATTTTAGCACTTGCACATAATAATAAACTTTTTTAAAAATTTTATTCTTGTTGGACTTTTACATTTTGCTGTAATTGGATGGTTCCTCTGATGCATTATTATTTTTAAGTGTTACCACTTTTTTTATATATACATATTTTACTAATCACATTGTGATTAGAAAGCTGGGCTCCATTGACTTTCATGGTTGAATGCAGTACCGGTATTCAACCTGCAAGTGGAGCCAGAGTTCTCTAGAGGGTTTGGAGACCCTCTGGTGAACTTTTCCTACTTTGTTATTTTTTTTTAAAGGACACACCACCATCTTGCGAGAGGCAAAATCACTTGCAGTGGCGGTGGTGACCGGTGTATTAATGCCGGTGTGGCTGAATGTCTCATGATCGAGGCATTTCAGTGACATCATTGAAGCTTAGGAAACTCTTTTCTTGCTGAATGCACATTTTTGGCTTTCAAAAATGTAATTCTAATTCTACTTATTGCAGAAATTCAGCAGGGGAAAAAGCACCATGCAATAAGTCAATGAAGTAAATGATTCAGATATTGCAGTATCTCAGAGAATATACACTGCACATAACTAACAAGGCTGAAAGGCATGTCTGGGATTGTTGGTTCCCTAGTTCCTTGCTTTTTATGTCTAGACTGGCTTTGCAAATCAATAAGAAATATTTATTTAATTTGGCTTATGTGCTATGACTATGCACTGCATGAACCAATAACCAATATGGACTGTTGAAAAATAACTGTACTTAAATATAAAATTAGTGTGTCTACTCTAAACATATGTAACATACATTGGCAGGTTAAAAAATAGATAATGAAACCACATACTCATTTTTGTAACACAAGTTGCTATTCGGATTTTTACAGCATCTGCATTCTCTGCATTGAGGAATAAAGAGTGGAATTACTTTGTCTCCTAAAAGGAAAAAAATATGGTCAATGCAAAAAAGCATCCAAAAAAATGTAATAAATTAAATAAATAAATAAAAGCTCGCAAATAATTGACTTGAACACTATTTTTAAAACAGCTTTTTACAGAATCTTTTAAATGTTCTTAATAGACATTCCGTATATATTATTATGCACTGCTATGGAATGCTTCTTAAATAAGCATATCCTTTTTAAAAACTAACCTACCATTAAGAGGTTAATTTTGCTGTACTTTCTTGTTAAAAAAGTTTCAGTGGGGCCTCTTAACACTGTCTGTCTTCACTGCTCAGCCTGCCCATCTCTGACATCCCAAGGGCATTACCTTCAAGATCTTCTAAGTTTAAAGGGACCTCACTCCCATAACACATCTGTCCCATCACACAAAACACCTCACTCAATAACACTCACTCCCACTCACTAAACATTGTGGCTGTTACGTGATGTTAAGAGCTTTGAAACGTTGCCGTTTCACATGCTTGAACAGGTGTCAGACTGCTGTGATGTGATACCTAAAGGATAGCTAGTGGGAATGACAGGACTCTATTGTTAGGAAACTGTAGTTTTTCAATAAATGTTTAAACACAATTTTTAAGAGAAAACCAAAATGACAGATAAGATTCTTTTTACTCTCTCTACATGAGGCAGCACCATCTGTGGATATTCTAATAGCCCCCCTATGTGGAATGGCATCGTTAAGGAGTTCAGGACTGCTATTCTCATCTGTTATATTCCTGCTGGTCTTACCTGGTTTAAGGTTGGTCACTCCGTCTCCCACACTCTCCACTATCCCAACACCCTCGTGACCTAAAATCACAGGATACTTGACTTCGGTTAGTGCACCGCTTAGGAAATGATCATCTGAACGGCATATACCAGCTGCAACAATCTATATTAAAGAGAAGCATACAGATTAATAAAATGAAGAAATATAACTCCTATACAAAAAGAAAGTTCTCAAAAACAAGAACAAGCAATAAAACAAACAATAATAAATGATAATTTTTTCAATGAGGTAATCTTACTTTCCTGTAGTGGTCATACTGTATAATATAAATAATATTTTGCAAAATAAATCATTAGATCTAGTACAGATAGTACAGTTTCTCTTTTCTTGCTTTACTCTACTTGCCCTCTTTACTGCCTTCTCGCATTCTCCAAAATATCCTTCATGCGGCTTTAACTTAGAAAAACTAAGTCTTTCTTCTGTTTGTATCAGATTAATTAATATATTTAATATATATAATTAATATGTTTATATTCCGGCCCTTCATTTTTTCCCAGGTGCACATCAACGCATGAAAAGATCTTAACTTTAATGCGGACTTCATGAGCTTTTGGTGGAGCAACTTCAATCTCCTCGATGCTCAGTGGCTTGTGAGGCCCCCACGCAACTGCCGCCTTGCATTTGATTACCTGAAATGTAAATGATATTTAATATTTAATAGCAACAAAAACAACAAATAGTATTTACTGAAGCTCCCTTGTGCTAAGAGACCATATTATGACTAAATAAATATGAGTTATCCATCATACCACATAAAGAAAGCCAGACTTCCCTGCTATATCAGAGAAGTCCTTATGAGGAGAGCGGACCCTGATACGAAATTACGAACCTTCTTTTCTGTTGTGGAAATCAAACATTGTGCTAACCACCAGACTTCTTTGAATGTATACATTTCACACAATATATATACATTGATCACAAAAGAAAATAAGTACACTCCTACTAAAGGTTGGCACAATTAGAATAACTCTGCTTTTTACCATAAAAGTTAAGGCTTAACCTACATAACATTAATATGTATAACATGGGTGGGTTTTCAGTAATATTAAGCAGACATCCTGTGCCATGAAATTGATCCTGAGTCCAGTTTCTCACCAACTAATTCAGCTGTATAATTTGACCTATGCCCTCTACCATATATATCCTGTTCCTCTACAGAACAATACTACCTCCCAGAGCAGACTCTTATCACCAAAATGCAGAAAACAGTTAACCTCTTATTACCCATACTCTCCACATCCTAACATTCCACATTACAATGAGGAATATCAGTTTAAACATAAAAATGTAGTTGCTAGAATGACAGTTTATGATCACAGTACTGTTCTTCATGTATTTTTTACTTTTACAGTTCACAGCTGCAAAAATTATGCTCGTCCAGAATATATACATATTTTAAAATATTTTATGTAATTAACAGAATAATATTGGATATTGACAATGGAGCACTTTAAAACAGAAAAAAAAAAGAAAGCCTCAATACGAAAAAAGTTTTACCTGAAAAAATTGCATAAGCAGAGCCAGCCTTAGGTGTTCTGGCGCCCTGTGTGAACTACTCCTCTGGCGCCCCCCTCACTACCCCTTCTGCCTCTTCAAACTACCCCTCTGCCTCTTCAAACTACCCCCCCTCTGCCCCTTCAAACAACCCCCCCCTCTGCCCCCTTCAAACTACCCCCCTCTGCCCCTTCAAACTACCCCCCCTCTGCCCCCAAAGGCCAGCCCTGTGCATAAGAATATGTTTGCTCTAAAGTAATGTCTTATCTTACACATGTGCAGCATGACCACTAAGTACCTTCTCCCTCTTAGCTGATTGGGCAGGAAAAGACAAATGTAAAGGCTGTTTTCAGCTTGTGTTTGTGGGAGGGTATTTATACCCCTTCAGGACCCTCACACCAAAATTGTACAAAAAATGTAATAACGATGTTAATATATATATATATATTGTTAATTGTTATATATGATTGTTAACAGCAATCTCAGCCAGATTCCAGCATGTACTGGTTGGCTGGGCATGATAGGAGTGTGATTGCTGTCAACAATCATATATAAATTAATATTGTTATTGTATTTTTTGTACAATTTTGGTGTGTTAACCACAGTTTTATTAAAAGTAAGTAACACATCGCAATTGGACAAAAAAAATCAACAATATGACTTGGCATGATAGAAGTGTGATTGCTAGCAGTAATCACACTCCTGTCATACCCAGGCAACCAGTTAATGCTGGAACCTAGGCATGATGGGACTGTGATTGCTGTTAGCAATCACACTCCTATCATCCCAAGTCAGCTGGTACAGGGTGGCTGTAAGTGCAGACCCCATACTGCTGGCAGCATCAATACACAAGGGGGGCAGCTAGCCAGGTTTCAGCATGTACCGGCTGACAGCAATCACAGTCCCATCATGCTTAGATTCCAGCACTTACATATCCATGCTATCACACACACACACTAATTCATTCTTTCACAGATTCATTCCCTCAATCACGCATACTCATTCAAACTCCCTCCCCCACCCCTTACCTGCACTACAGCTCTCGATGCCGCTCACAGACTTCAGCAGGGGGCGTGGCCTCCCTTTGCATCCTCTTGTACTGCACAGAGGAAGCAGGACTGGAGCAGAATCATGTGATATCACGTACATTCACGTAACTCTGCTGGGTTCCTCTTCCTCTGAAGCAGGTTCCTCTTCCTCTGAGCAGTACAATAGACCCTCCCACAGGCAAGCAGCAGGGCTCTTGTGATCCTGGCTGCCGATCTCACGCGGGCCACACCTCGAGGCCCTGTGGGCCGCATGTTGGATGCCCTTGGTTTAGATATAGCTGCTCAGCAGGTCTTCTCATTCATTTCATGTGCAGGTAGGGGCATACAACACAAGGTTTCCCTACCTCACCCGAACATATGCCATCACATATACTTATCCTTGACTGTTAGCAAGTGCAATTTTTTATTATTATTATTACGTATTGCTGTGTGGTCATGCTGTCTGGGACATTAAACTGTACCTTTAAAATTCACAAACCAAGCACTTTTGGTTGGACTGTTGCTGACATGTCTCTAAATACACCTATCTCAATATAACTAAAATACATGCCAAACTAATACATTTGCCAAGTAATTTTTCATTGTGAGATCATGCAATGCAAATGCAGTAACTGAACTTGTAATAAAGAAATGAAAAATGTATACATTTAATGGCTTAATGAAGAGGATAATGTTCATCTTAAATCTCAAAATCTTGATTCTAAATGCTTGCACAAGATAACTATGTTCCCAACACAGCTGTGTAAAATACTGTTCAATTGCTCTAGTGAATGTTTCAATGTTTCAATTTTAAGACTGCTTCTTAATGGGGACAGTGGATCTACTTTAGATCCCATCTGGAACTGCCTGTTCTTCATGCATGCTTTAGTATCGTTTAATTAATGATGGCTTACATATTATTATTATTATTATTTATTGTTTTATATAGTGCCATCAAATTCTGTAGCGCTGTACAATAGGTAGACAGGACACAACAAGTAGTATGTCACATGAGGTGAGGAGAGGAGAGCCATGCTCAAAGGAGTTTATAATCTAGAGGGAGTTAGGGTTTATTACACATGTAAATGTAAATTTTACTTTAAGCCCACACATACCTAATACACCGACGACTGAATAATCAAACCAAATGCAAATAAATAACTTAATGTTCAGCAAAGGGGTATTTAATGTTAAAATCAAGAAATAAAGAGTAAGTATTCTGTATGTTCTAAATGTATCTGCTTTTTTCTATTCATTCTAATGCAGTCTCTAATAATCATCTAATAAGCATCCCTCACCCTACTATTTGCCTAGATTTTTGTTATTTATAAAGAGTTTGATTCATTCTGCTTACTTTTCCAGCAGTCTCCATCTTGCTTCCAGTATGTGTTTCACCAGAAAAAATGAGATTGAATCCACGGTTGCATGCAGAAAAAGTTCCAGTGTTAACCACCCATCCTCCCTCCCCTTAGCAAGTAACCATTCACACCTTAAAAGGTAAATATGCAAAAGGTTAAAGAACTGTAAAATCATTCTGTGGTAACAGCCTAGAGAAGGTCCGTAGTTATACATTATTATTATACATTTTTACTATACTCAACATAGTTAAGAACACACAGCTATTAAAATATATTTTTTTGGTGTATAGTGTTGTTATCTGCCTTTTGTAATTAAGATCACCCTGGAAGAGTCACAAGATGGCCTCAAAAAGAGAGGATCTAAAATCGGAAAAAAGGGATTTAGATAAAAAAAAGAAAAAAAGACCACTACACTATTTTCACCTCAGGGGCATAGGAAAATGGAGCAATCCGTTACAGATGTTACTTTAGAAGAAGTTGGAAAATATTCCCTAAGCCCAGGGGCGCAGTACACTTACAAATTACAAAGATTACTTACAAATGTGTATGGAATCTCAGCAAAACTCATTTAAAGATGAACTTACGAAACTCAATAATGATTGGAAAATTGAATAAAAAAAAAAAACGGAAGAATGTCTGGAATCAATTATGCTAAAAAATGAATTTCTTGAATTAGAGTTAAAATGAATAAATGAATCTTACTCATGAAGCGATCACCATAAGAAATTTGGAACAAAAATTGAACGACGTTGAAGACCGAACTCGCAGGAAGAATTTAAGGATACGAGGCACACCAGAAGACATAAAACAGGATTCCATCAGACTCTTTTTGAAAGATTTATTCTTAGATATGGGCATCCCAGGAGCCGACAGAGATGATATAATTGAACGTGTACATAAAACTGTAAAACCTAGAGACATAATTTTTTCGTTTTTCTACTTTTTTCATGTGGCAGAAAATACTAATGGCAGCGAGTAATTACATCCTGAACTGATCTGATCCTGAGAGATCTGAATTTAAAGGGGTGACTAAGATAACGAGAGAGTGAAATATTAGGTATTCTTGGGGATTTCCGGTCAAATTGATCATCATGTCTGCTCATCATCAACCAATCAAGCTATCAACTGGGGAAGAAGCCAGAAGCTGGCTAACGGAAAAACCAGCATAAGAGTTGGAACATTAATTTCATAGATGTCCATTAAGACTGAAACGGCAGTTTTTTGGGGGTTTTTTCTTTTCCGAGCTTGGCAGAATGTTATCGAGGGTATAATCTGGAATTAGGTTAGAAGACTACCTGTATCTGATCAGTATTAGATTTGACCATCAGGTATTGGCCTTTGGAACAGGGTTTATAGGCTATCACAGCCGATGCACGTAAAGTTATCATTGTTATGAAGTCTTATTTGTCTATATTTGCCTATATTGACTATAAGGGAATCCACTTATTGGAACACATAAGTATTGCTGTCATCACAGTTCACTATAATATAATACTTCTAACGATTTTTTGGACATATACTTAGTTATTGGAATAATGACACTGTATATATATTCGTAGGTGTCAATTTTATATGCTTTTCACTAAACTTTATTAGCAGTGTGAATATATTTTTAGGATTTAGGATTTTTGGTTTGTCACAGCCGAAGCACATAAAGTTTTCACAGCACTGAAGTTTCATTAGCTTACTATAAAGCAATATACCTATAGGTTTACTATAAAGTAATACACATATTGGAATATATATGCACTGTTTTAATAGCTCACTATATGATATTTATGATTTCCCTGGTATATATTTGATTAATGGTAAAATTACATCAAACTCTTACTCATAGGTTTTAAATGTTTATATGTTGGATTTATATTCGTTGACTGGCCATAGCTGATTAATGAATAGATCTAAACATAAAGCTTGTATCTCTGACTGGCATCACAATGGTATTACGCTCATTTAAATTATATCCATTGGGATTCTATTTAAAGTCTTTATCGGTTATGGACATATACTTATGAGACGTCATTCAAAGCTATTTTTTTTTGGTTAAGGAGTTTACAATTAACTAGTATTATACTAAGTAACTGTCCTATCGTTATTGGTTCATATCCTAATTCTTATGAGTTATTGATATTGGGCTTAGGCTTCAAAGTTATTATTACATTGAAGTACTAATAGTTCTATACATTTAATGGAATAATTACATATGGCTGATCTAACAGATTATGATAATATCTAATATCTAAAGGATTTCATGGGTACTGAACAATTGCGTCCCAGACGTTGAATGGGATAGCACTAGCAGCCAAAGAGGAACTGCTAGTTGAAATCAAGCTACTTTATCTAAAGCGCTCTGTGATACCTTAGGCAAATATGAACTTTATGACATCTGAAGGACGCTGAGACCAACAGATAAAGACTACACCTTTTTTTCGTGCCGACATAAGGTATTTTCACGTATAGATTTAATATTAACTACTGCGAGTGTGATTAAAGACTGTAAATGCATAAAAATAGGCAATGTAGCTTGGTCGGACCACGATCCAGTATGTCTGGCAATAAAAAAGAAATATTATCTAAGTCCCGCCCTTGGAGGATAAATGAATCAATACTAAGTTGCAGGGATTCTCATTTTACAGATGACTACTCAGTTTTTCCAGGAGAATCTGACAGATGATGTTAGCCTTGGTATTAGATGGTTAGCCTACAAATGCGTCTTGAGAGGGTACTTAAAAAATAAGCATATAATAGAACAAAGGGAAAAGAAAAATTGTCTGATCTATATATATATATCCTTGAGTAATCTAACAAGAAAGAGTGGCCAACTCAGGATGAACAAGATATCTTGAATATGATTAAAATTAAAACGTTTAATAAGTAAAGCAAATTATAATTTGATTAAGTTGAAACAAAAGTTCTGCTATGCTGGGAACCGTGCAGAGAAACGGCTTACTAATCAATATAAAAATGGAAATATAAAAACCAGTTCTATTCAACTCTTTATAACATTGATGTCCAAGTTCAAGATAAGAAAATGAGACAGTATTTCCAGATTCCAGATTGCCGAAATTATGTGATGCGATAAAAAAAAATTAAAAACTCGTAAAGCTCCAGGTCCTGACGGATACACTGCTATGTTTTATTAAAAAAATTGTCTAAGCAGTTAGTACCATATTTAACTAATATGTTTAATGTAATTAGTTCAACTAAGTCTTTCTCTAAAGGCATGTTGGAGGCTATTATTCTCCCTATACCTGTCACGACCAGGTTACAGGGTCTGGATCCGCGCTGCAGAATCAGCGCCCTCTGGAGGAGAGAGGACGTACAGCCACCAGGCACGAACACCAGAAATAATGTAAAGGTGGAACTCAGGAACAAAAAAAATAAATAAATAAATAACAACGGTATCCAAGGGGTCAGGCAAAAGAGTAGTCGGGGTCACAAGCAAAGGTCAGCGCAGGCAGCGAAACAACGGAGGTCAGGAACAAGCAGGAGTCAAAACCAGAAAGCTGAATCAGGATACAACGCTAGTGAAAGGCAAAAAGGCACTAACACAGGCAAGGTAGTAGTGCCAAATGAGGGTTTAAATATCCCTCCAACAATGCTGATCCTCCTACCCTCCTAATTAGGGGGAGGAGGAAAAGTTATAACTGTCACTTTAAGAGTGACCTGCAAATTCAAGAATTAAGCTTACCCGAAGCAGAGGCGCGCGCCCCGTCACGATCATTAGAACTCGCCGGGGACGCGCGCCTCAAAGGAGGACGGACCCGGCGGCAGCTCACCGCGACGGCGTGAGCAGGGAGCCGACCACGCGGACTGCGTCTCGGCGTCCCTGCCGAACACTCGACGGACGAGGTAACAATACCCAAAGTAGGGAAAGATTGTACGAAAGTGTCTGACTATAGACCAATTTCTTTGATAAACTTGGATATAAAAATGTATTCCTCTATACTGGCAGATCGCTTGAAACCCACAATTAATCCATAGAGACCAGACCGGGTTTGTCAAAAGAAGACAATCCAATGATAATGTTTGAACGATTATCGATCTAGTTGAATATGTTTCAACTCATGAAGTCCCCTCAATTTTATTTTGCCTTAGATGTGGAAAAGGCCTTTGATCGGGTTAACTGGACCTTTTTAGAACAGACTCTGAGGTCATATGGAATAGGCAAAGGATTTATTGGTGCAGGTCAAGGCTTTAGGTCAGAATAGTTTAGACTAAATAATGGGACCAGACAGGGTTGCCCGCTGGCACCCATATTATATATACTTATTCTGGAGCCATTAGCGATTAGAATCAGGTTTAACAAAGAAATTAAAGGTATATGAATCGGTGACTTGGAAAATAAAATCTTCTTATATGCGGACAACGTATTATTATCTTTGTATGATCTGTTAAACTCAGTTGACTCCCTGATGGGTGAAATTAATTTATTTAGCATTTTTTCAAATTATAAATTGAACATTAAAAAGTCACAAGCTGTAATGATGAACCTTTCAGCCACACTAAAATCCAGTCTAGAGGAATGTTATGATTTCCCTTGGGATGCTTACAAGATTGACTATTTGGGGGTTGTAATCCCACTCAAGATATCTGAAATTATAGAAACTAATTACAGCAAATTACGGGATGAATTGATAAAACAAACTAAGGAGTGGAAAGGTCTTTTTATTTCTTGGTTTGGGAGATTGAATGTTATTAGATCATACATAGTTCCTAAATGGTTATACCTGCTCCGAATGATTGCGGTCAGGCTCCCGCCTCTTTGGATTATAGTTTTTTAAAAAAATATCGAAAATTTTATCTGGGCAGGTAAAAAATCTAGAATAGCAAGAAAAACACTATCTGCTAGTAAAAGCAAGGGAGGAATTAATGTCCCATCTTTAAGTAGATATGTCCAAGCCAGTATGCTTATGCATATTTCAAAATTACAATACAAGAAAAATAACAATGAAGGCTGGTTTTTGAAAGAACAAGAGCTGGATTTTCGAATTTAGAATGTATACTCTGGCTAAAACATCTCAAGCAAAAATCAATTAGAAATATTCTAATTGATAATCTATTACCCTGCAAAGCTCCATAGAATTCTGGGGTCTTATTAAGACCCGATTAGGTCTTCATAATAAAATAGTTGCAACAGCTCCACTTGAAATCCTCCAAAATAATATTCCCCAATAAAACTGAGAAACTGGACTAACTTTAGGAGCAAGATGATCACAGATATTCTGATCCAAGATAAAATAAAAACCTTCTTCCAGCTTTCGGAGGAATTCGAATTCGGCAATCTGGAATCTTTCAATGTTCTTAGGATAGGTTACTACATAAGATCTCACCTGCTAGTTGAGACTTCATCTAACCTGAGTCAAAAGATTTGTGCTATGTTCTCCACGGAGATAATTCCAAAAAGTTTAAAAAAATGGTACACATAGATTGAAGAGTTAGAAACCCCTTATGTTTATACCGCATTGAAAACATGGCAACTAGATCTAAAAATTCAGATTGATCAAAATATCTGGATAGGCAGTTTATTAGAAATTAATAAAATGTCGCACTGCTTAAACATGATCGAATTGCATTATAAGATCATGTGGAGATGATATATAACCCCGGTGAAACAGGTAAAATGTAATCACAATATGTCCCCTTTAAGCTAGAGATATGTGGACTTACATCAGGATCTTATACTCATATTTGGTGGGAATGTTCAAAGATCCAACAATCTATTTAAGATTATCTCCGAAACTTTAAATTATAATACCCACACTGCAAAGAGCCCTTTTACATTTTGATTTGAACTGTTTTCAGTTTAACCAAAGGGCCCTGATTATACAGTGCTTGTTGGCAATGAAGATCGTTTTAGCTAGACAATGGTTACAATCATTGCCAATATCCCTGGATCATGTGGTTAATCAAGTCCGACACCAGTGCTTAATGGAACGCGGCTTCTTTCTCCAGAGACTTTATAAATTTTATAACATTTGGAGACCTTGGTTAGATCAGCATCCTAATTTTCTATGTTAGTCGTAGATTCCAACATATAACATATATCTATATAAATCATGTAAAATTAGCTTGACTGTATGAATGATTTGTATGGATGGTGTGGAGTGAGTGGTTGGTTAACTTTATTTATTTATTTTTTCCCTTTCTCCCTAAGTCGCTGGCATGTTTGTTTTGGGGTTTTAGATTAGGCAGTTTGTAGCAGTCCTAGTTTAATTATTTCATATATTATCTGTATGTCATGAGATGCATCAATATTTATATGTGAATTTACATGTTACTTACTTTGTAAGCATATTTATATGTCTTATGATGTTGATGCGATGTCACATTTTGAATATTGAATAAAGAAAAAAAAGATCACACTGGTGAGAGCGAAATTACAAAGTCTACTTTTTTTATACAACAAAAGGTACAATAACTTCAGTTTCCAAAACTATAATAAATGCTGATGTTTTTAAAGTGAATAAGACCTAAGACCTAGCAAAATAACTAGCATGATCCATATGTTCACAGGTGGCTTCTGACTTCAATATTAAGTCAATCAGATCATGCAGGGTTTTACTGCCATCAATGCCGTAGTCCCCACCAACATCAACAAGGTGGATAGGGAAGGCTACATATGATGAGTTCACGATCAGTTGTATAGTCAAAAGCAATAAGGCAAATAAGAGGTTATTTAACTATGCAGTATATACACTCACTGGCCACTTTGTTAGGTACACCTTGCTTGTAACGAGTTGGACCCCCTTTTGCCTTTAGAATTGCCTTCATTCTTTGTGGCATACTTTCTACAAGGTGCTGGAAACATTCCTCATCCACTCACTGGATATTTTCTCTTTTTCGGCTGATCCTCTGTAAACCCTAGAGATTGTTGTGCGTGAAAATCCCAGTAGATCGGCAGTTTCTGAAATACTCAGACCAGCCCCTCTGGCACCAACAACCATGCCATATTCAAAGTCACTTAAATCCTCTTCCAAATTCCAACTTCAGCAAGTTGTCTTGACCATGTCTCCATGCCTAAATGCATTGAGTTGCTGCCGTGTGATTGGCTGATTAGCTATTTGTGTTAACAAGCAATTGAACAGATGTAACTAATAAAGTGGGCAGTGTGTATATATATGTATATATACAGTATCTCACAAAAGTAAATACACCCCTGTCAGGGTCCATCCAGGCTGCGGAGCTGCATTTCTCTGATTTTCCCTGTCTCGCTACAGTTCCCCCTTTGGTGTAATTCATTCCTGGATTTCCATGTGCTCTGTTCTGTGCTTCTGATTCCTTGATTCCAGTTCTGCTCTTTGCTTCAGCTCTGTTTCCTTTATAAGGTGCGCCCCACCCGTTTGTTATGTTTGTTTAAATGTATGTCCTTCTTGGTTTTGTTTAGATTCAATGTTTAGTTTCAGTTTATTAGTAATTCAGTAGGCAGGGTTTAGTGTTAGGACCCACTGAGTATTGGAGTACGTTGGCGTAGTGGTGGGCTAAGCATACTATGGCCATATGATGTGAGGGAATCTCCAATTGTTATCACATAGTCCTAGGCTAGTTCTTGTATTCATGTTTGTCTGTCTCTTATGTACCTTTGCCCTCTTTACCCTGAATCATCTGAGGATTCCAGTTCCTCTTACCTCTCCCCGTGTCTCAGTTAAGATATCCTATCCTTGTTTAAAGGAGAAGCGCCTGAGGATCCCGGCTCCTCACTCCATCCCTTGTGTGCCTTGTTTCCCTGTCCTCTGTTGTGTCCTGTACCATGTGTGTCTTGTCTGACTATGTTTCTTGCACGGTCTCCCTGTTCCTTGCTCTGTCCCCCTTGCTTGCAATGTTCTGCTGTTACTCTGCTTAGCTTCCCTACTCCCAGCCTGCAGCATCTTGCACATTTGTCTGGAGAGCTATGTTTCATGCCTGCTCCAGGGTGCCAGCAGGATATCGCTTTGTTTTGTTCTGGACAACATCCGCTGTTATGTCAGGGCCCTGGAATCTAGCCGCACAACCCTAGGTGCTCAACACCTTCTCTGCTACTCCATGTTTGGGTGCTCTGGGAGTAGTGAGTGTACAGCCTGTATAAAAGTGTAAATTTGCTGTTCCCTTAAAAATAACTCAACACACAGCCATTAATGTCTAAAGCTCAGCAACAAGGTGTATGTCTAATTTGGGCCCAATTAGCCATTTTCCCTCCCCGGTGTCATGAGACTACATGTGTTACAAGGTCTCAGGTGTGAATGTGGCGCAGGTGCGTTAAATTTGGTGCTTTCGCTCTTACACTCTCTCATACTGGTAACTGGAAGTTCAAGATGGCACTCTCTGAAGATCTGAAAAAACAATTGTTGCTCTACATAAAGATGGCCTAGGCTATAAGAAGATTGCCAAGACCCTGAATCTGAGCTGCAGAACGATGGGCAAGACCATACTGTGGTTTCTTGTGCATCAGGAAATGACTCCATGCCAACTTCTGGGCAACTAGAGGCGAATACAAAAAAGGGCATTTATTTTCAGCACTTACAGGTGCCTTGTGCCAGTGGAAAAAAATAATGCATTGCAGGCTGCTTGGCAGTTGCCTTGTCAGGTACTTGAGCAGCTCTGGGACACCACCTACCTGGTAGTGAAATGTAGCCAGAAGAGAAGCGCAGCTTAGCAGAACAGGCCTTGACAGAGCTAGGAGGAGGGCTTTAGGGTGTTAATGGTTTGGGATTGATGACAGTTCTTAGTAGGTGGGGTTTTGTGAGAGGTATAAATGGGCGAACATTTTAGATTCCTGTCACATTTAATTTGAGCCACCTGTTTTTGTTCCTGTTGGGGCATTGTCAGGTTTGGAGTTCTTTTTCCTTTTTTGTCTTGCAGGTCATGGATCCTAAAGTTGGTGCCTTGCTGGATGGGATCAGAGTGGCAGCAATGGAGAGGGGAGCAGGTTGGCTCCAGGAGTTGGAGGTGCGTCGAGGGATTCCTCTCGTCCAGTGCGGCAGACCAGACCTCCACAGCGGCTGAGTCACCTCGGGACGGGACGGAGAAATCGGCGGGAGCTGAACCGGAGCAGCAACAGGATCGGCAGGAGGAGGAGTACGGTGACGGTGGTGGTGGCGGCTGTGCCAGGTAAACGACAGGGGACACGTGGTTCGGCTGCGGTGGAGGCCGTTCGGCGGCAGAGCGATGCGGAGACAGCGGCGGGAAACCTTCCCGGTGACGAGCGAGGAGCCAGGCAGAGCAGTGAGCGTGCGGCAGGCCTGTTGGGACAACGGAGGAGGCGGTTGGCACACGTGGTGAGGAGCGGGCCCTGGTCCTCTAAGCGGCGGGCGGAGGGTGGCTGGCCTTCCCGGCAGGGAGGGTACAGTGTTGCGGAGCGCAGTGGTGGTAGCATGCCCTGTTAATCGAGGGGGCGCTGTTGGGGCATCCGGTCGGCTGGCTGAGCGTGATAGGAGTGGGACGCATGGGGGACCAATCCAGGGGGAGTCGTCACGGCAGGAGGGACAGGGAGTCTGTCCCTGTCGGCCCACAAGAGTTCTTGGATGGTGGCGGAGCATGAGGTCTGGCCCAGGTTGTCTTCTTCTTCCCAGAGGCGTGACGGTCCTTCTTCGAGGGAGCGTGGGAGTCAGCACGTGTCATCGATCCGGAGTGTTTGTTGGAACCTTTGTGTCAGGTGGAAGGGCAGGCTCCTCGGGTTTAGCAGGTGTGGGCTCCGGGGGAGCAGTTGCAGGGTCAGGGGTAGTTGAGCCCGCGGTTGCGGATGTGGCGAGCGGAGGTCATGGTGGTGATGTGTCATAGGGGTCGCAGATGTGAGTGAAAGTGTTGAATTGGCAGGTGAGATTCCGGATTTGGCAAAACAGAACGAAAAAAGAGTTTAAGGAGAAGGGAGTTTTTCTCTGCTGCCTTTAGAGGAATTCATTGACCTTAAGGAGGAGGATAAAAAGGATAGCAAGAAAGAGGAGGAGAAGCGGCGGCGGTATCGGAAGATACCTAAGTCCTTTGGTAACTGGTTACGGGCTTTTTGTATCCTTGCTAGCGTTCTTGGTGAGAAGTGGCCTTCTTTGTGTTCGCCTCTGTTTTGTTACGTTGATTTGGGAAGCTTATCATACCTACAGGGGCTTAGCCTGGTGGAGGTACGATGAGCAATGTGTGAGGAGTTATATTGTATGTTATCTGTTATAAAAAAAGCTGTGGACAATTATTTTCCAACATATCAGTGTGGTCTCCGTTATTGGGTGAGAGAAAAGTTATGGTGGTTTTTCTTAAGCCCTATCTTGATGATGCACCTGTCATGTTCAAATGAAAGAGTCTGGTGGACTAGCTGAGCAGCTAGTCAGGTACTTACCCAATGCCAGAACATGTTCTCCGCTGTCCCAGGGTACACTACTGTAGCAGAACACGAGTGGAGACCATGGGGCAGGCGCTGTTGAGGCAGGTGTCTTACAGTCAGTGAGTTTCTGGAGATGCTTTATTTAGGAGTCATTGTCACGACCACTTTTACACTGGCACTCACCGCAGAAGTTTTTCCACCTGGAATACTACAACCAAAGGAGAAGCCCCTGGCAGCAGCACCCCAGGATTTAGATGATCCAAACAGCAAGGAGGCCAGATAAGGTAGGTATAGGTAGTAGGAACGGAGTTGGCAGAACAGGGTGTAAGGCAGAGCGAAGTCAGGATAGCCGAGTCGGAACACAGACAGGTAGTCATACAAGCTGGGGTCCAGATCCAGAGAGGGTAGTCATACACGCCGTGGTCAAAATCCAGAGAGGGTAGTCAGACAAGCAAAATTCGGCAACAGGATCAGCGAAGCAACAGTACAAAATCGGCAGGCAAAGAGATGTCAGGCAAGCAAAGGGTCAAAATAACTGGAAACAACTTGGAACACTTCAGAACGCATAGACCACAACAGGGTAACTGGCTAGAGCATTTCCGGATTTTTAAATCCGGCGCCAGAACCAAACCCCGCCCCAGGATGATGTCACCGCTGAAGCTCCAGCCGGCCGTCCAGACCACGCCTCCAGTTGCGTGGCAACGAAACGCCCCGTCATCGCCGCAAGGAGTATGAAGGATCCGGGAACGGGTAAGTCTCTGTCTCTGGGGGTCTCTACCGCGGCGGGCAGGCTCCAACGCAGAAGTCCCCAACCCCGGAGCCCGTCGTACACAGGCATCAGCCTGCCTGTGTCTGCTGGGACCCAAGGAGACAGCCCGGGATCTCGATGTTCGCCGCGCACGGGCAACAGCTTGCCTGTGCCGGGACCCGGGACTGTGACAGTAATAGAACCGTCCAAAAGCCCATGGGCTTCCCCGGTAGTGCTAGTGCCAAAATGGGACAGAACGAACCACTTTTGTGTGAACTTCCACAGACTTAATGACCATACGAACACGGGTGGACAGGGAGCAACAAAACCGTTGGTTTGTCCCAGTACTATAGAGAAGCCCCTGGCGAACCTGATGAACCTGATGAAAAAGAACCTTCTCCGACAGTGTGAAACCGATTTCCAAACGTGCTCTGATTTCTGCTCCATATTAGCTGCTCCTGACCCATCAAAACACCGAAAATGCAAATGACATAATACACTATGCAAACACATAGTAACAACAGGGGTGGGCTAGCCAGAGGGCAATTGCTTCCCAGGCTGGTCAAGAGGTCTTTCCCAAGCTGGTACAAAAGCCAGATAAGACCTGGACAGCCGATCTAGGTTGGACCGGCCTTTTGTGAACAATTTTGGAACAGCCCGGGGAGGCAGGAATGCAGTGGTGTCATGTAAAAAGGGTGGTAAAAGCATGCAATTGTTTGTGTGTGAGCATGACTGTATGTGTGTATTTTTCTATATGTGTTAGTCTGAGAGTGTAAGTTTGTGTAAAGGTGAACGTGTGTGTAAATCTTTGTGCCAGTGCACATGTGATTTACCTGGAGAAGGGGGCAAGGGGCCAATGGGGGCTACTTGCCTTTACCTGCCCCTGGCAAGAAGGTGCCAGCACTCCCCTGTATGCCAGCCTTTTGATCTTCTAGTGCACCTGCTTTTGTTGACTACTTACTGTATGCATCAGCACAACTGAGGGTATAATTCGTCATTGGCCCATTTGGAAATAATAATAATATTTTGCTTAGAAAAATTATCGGTTTTTGGGCACTTGTTTTCATGACTGCATGCAATGTCATGAAGGCTTTAAGGGGGTTAAAGTTAAATTGACTTTAATATCACCTTGACTTTTGGACAAGCAGAAAAACAACAGCATGATTAAATATTAACCATCATGGCATGTTAACAGTCCTGCATTATGCTATAACTTAATAATAATATTGTGTAAGCAAGGGAGCCAGTTTCAATAACTATGAGTGCCTTGTGTTAGTGTGAGTGTCTGAGTTAGTCTGTCCATGTGCGTGTGTTAGTGTATGTCTTAGTGTGTTTGTGCGTGTGTCTGTTGGTGTGAGTGTCTTGATGTGTGCGTGTTAATGTGAGTGTCTGTGTACATGTGTGTTACAGTGTGTGTCAGACTCTGTTACTGTCTGGATGTGTGAATGTCTGGTCATGTTAGTGTGAGTGCCTCTCCCGAGATCAGGCTTTGGATCTGCCATTGGATCGGTGCCAGTAAATGTGCACTGTGTTTGAAGTGCAAGATGAATCCTTAGCCTTGAGAAATCTAAGTGAAAACTGGTAAATAAAGTGTGGATAGGAAGGCAAAATATACTGTGATGTGTGGGATGTTGCAATGCATACATGTTATACACAAAAGATAGAGAAGGCAGAAAAGAAGGAAGGGTTTTCTTTTTATGTAAGACTTTGCTAAAAGGTTAATTTTATATAAGGTAAGGAGGAGAACCCAGAGACAGTTTGGGCATTTTTAGGTGGATCTGTGCGGAAGACAGAAGTACAAAATGAGACTGGGACACGGAAGCGGTTGGCAAAAAAAGTACAGAGACATTGAAAGACATGAGAGAGAGCATGAGTGTCACGGACTGGGTCCAAACAGATGACTGAAAGGACCCAGCGCGCCCAAAGATTGTGTGCAGGAGTCACAGTGCAGTAGTGGAGTGGGAAGGGCCTGGTTGCAGGGTGACCACACTCACCCAGGTGCAGCCAAACACCAGCACCCTGATAAAGCAGCAGATGAAGTCCAGAATGAAACAAAGTGATATCCTGCAGGCACCCTGGACCAGGCATGAAACATATCACAGGAATCACGTGTAGGATGCTGCAGGCTTGGAGTATGGAAGCTAAGCAAAGGATATAGCAGAAACATAACAAGCAAAGGAACAGGGAGACCAGGCACAAAACATAACCAGACAAGATATACGTGTTACATGGCACTACAGTGAACCAGACAAGGAATAAACATTACTAGACAAGATATACATGATACAGGGCACAACAAAGGACAGGGAACAAGGCAAGGAACACAGGGGAAGGAGTGAGGAGCCGGAATCCTCGGACGCTTCTCCTTTAAGCAAGGATAGGCCATATTGACTAGGACATGGGGAGAGGAGAGAGGAACCAGAATCCTCAGATGATACAAGGAAGAAGGGCAAAGGTACATAAGAGACAGACAAACATGAATACAGGAACTAGCCTAGAACTATGTGATAACAATTGGAGATTCCGTCACATCATATGGCCATAGTATGCTTAGCCCACCACTACGCCAAAGTACTCCAATGACACTAATCCCTGCTGACAGTGGTACGAAACAAACCAAACATGTAATCCACACACATAGCACTGAGACATAACTTAGACTGAAGACTGAGACAAACAGAACACACTGGAGGGACACACCTTATAAAGGAAACAGAGCTGAAGCAAAGAGCTAAAGCAGAAGCAAGGAATGAAAGATCAGAACAGAGCAAAAGGAAATCCAGGAATGGATCGAAGCAAAACAGGGAAACTAAAGCAAGAATGAGATATGCAGCTCCGCAGCCTGGGTAGGACGTGACAATGAGGGAGCGTGAGAGGGGGTGTGAGAGAGTGTGACAGAGAGCAATGAAAATTTGGAGCTGTGTGCTTTTTTTTTGTTTTGTTGGGAGGTCCCTCCTCGTTCATACATTCATACAAATTAACAAAATTGAAAACTTTTGTTACATTTTGTACAAATCTCAATGCAGTCTAAACCTTACAGTGAAGGAAACCATTATTTGATTCCCTTGCAGGTTTTGTACGTTTGCCCACTGACAAAGATATGATCAGTCTATCATTTTGTTGTTTATTTGAACAGTTAGAGTCAGGATAACAGCAAAAACTCCAGAATAACCCATTTGAAATAAGTTATACATTGATTTGCATTTTACTCAGTGAAATAAGTATTTGACTGGGAGGCTGGAACAACGGTGGAGTCCGAAATGCAGGGATGAAACCCCAGGAGGCGAGAAAAAGCTAAATGCTGCTTAGTATAAGGTGGAATGAAGTAGTAGTAGTCAGGAACGTAGTCGAGGTTAGGATAATAGAGAGGAACGAGGTCAAAATCGGAAGCCAGAGTCAGGAAACCAGGAAAATCGGAAATGCCGTTTAGTAGCCAAGGCTCGGGTAACGAAGGGCAGCAGAGTCGAGCACAAGGCAGGTTCGGTACACAAAATAGCTCTAGGAGATTAAATAAATGCACAGGAAGCTCAATAGGGAAACAATCACTGAGCACTGAGCTTAACCGTGACTCGCCCTCAACAGTGACGTCATCCATGTGCGTTCCCCGGCGTCTCCATTCGGGGACACATAAAGTTTGTTCAGGGGGCGCGCAAGCCTAGTGGCAGGGATGCTGGCAGAGGAGGAAGAAGCTGGAGACGCGTCGCAGGATTCAGTACCCGCGGGCATCGGGTACTCGGGTGAGTAACTTCGTCGGGTCCGGAGTTGCAGACCCTGACATTGACCCCTTTGCAAAACATGACTTAGTACTTGGTGGCAAAACCCTTGTTGGCAATCACAGAGGTCAGACGTTTCTTGTAGTTGGCCACGAGGTTTGCACACATCTCAGGAGGGATTTTGTCCCACTCCTCTTTGTAGATCCTCTCCAAGTCATTAAGGTTTCGAGGCTGATGTTTGGCAACTCAAACCTGCAGCTCCCTCCACAGATTTTCTATGTGATTAAGGTCTGGAGACTGGCTAGGCCACTCCAGGACCTTAATGTGCTTCTTCTTGAGCCACTCCTCTGTTGGCCATGTGTTTTGGGTTGTCATGCTGGAATACCCATCCACTACCCATTTTCAATGCCCTGGCTGAGGGAAGGAGGTTCTCATCCAAGATTTAACGGTACATGGCCCCATCGTCTCTGATGCGGTGAAGTTGTCCTGTCCCCTTAGCAGAAAAACACCCCGAAAGCACAATGTTTCCACCTCCATGTTATTATTATCTTTTATTTATATAGTGCCAACAGTTTACGCAGCGCTTAATACAATACATATATTCAAGGGGTATGAAAAGACAAGAATTGACAAATCGATACATTAGGTGGAGAGAGCCCTGCTCGCAAGCTTACAATCTTGAGGGAATGGGGTGACAAACATAAGGCACAGAGAAAAGGTGAGAGGTAGTGTGGTGGTTGTATCAATGACAAGGAAATTATTTGGTATGCTTCTCTGAAGAAGTGGGTTTTGAGATGTTTCTTGAATGTTGGGAGGGAGGGTGAATGCTAAAGGTTCATTGGGAGTAGATTACAGAGATATGGAGCAGCTCGGGTAAAATATTTTAGATGGGAAAAGGAAGAGGTGATAAGTGAGGAGGAGAGCCTTAGCCCATGGGAAGAACGTAGGGATTGAGTAGGGGAGTGGGGATGGCATTCTTGGGGTCATAGGCAGCATTTCTCCTCGTCCAAACACGGCGAGTTGAGTTGATGCCAAGTAGCTCGATTTTGGTCTCATCTGACCACAATATTTTCACCCACTTCTCCTTTGAATCATTTAGATGTTGGTTGGCAAACTTCAGAGGGGCCTTTACATGTGCTTTCTTGAGCAGGAGGATCTTGCGGGCGCTGCAGGATTTCAGTCCTTCAAGGTGTAGTGTGTTACCGATTATTTTCTTGGTGACTATGGTCCCAACTGCCTTGAGATCACTGAGAAGATCCTCACATGTAGTTCTGGGCAGATTCCTCACCATTCTCATGATCATTGAAACTCCGCGAGATGAGATCTTGCATGGAGTCCTAGATAGAGGGAGATTTACAGTTATTTTTAGACTTGGGCGCTGCCACCCAACCACAACACTCTCCAAATGTTGAACAGTACCAAAAAAGATCCACTTGGGGCACTGATATAAGAAAAAAGGAAAGAAAAACAACCATAATAGTGTAGACAACTTCAACCAATGGATCAATATTCAGGTGGATTATTGCACTCACAATAATATTATGATTTTCAGGCTTTTTGGATATTTCTTGTATTCCCCGGCATATGCTAGAAAAAAGAACCAGAGGCCCAATGGTCCAGTATATTTATCTAATAGCAAATATAGGTAATGTATCAATTGCACTCACATGGAATATTGCACATCCGACCATGTGCAAACCAGCATGATTATCTCCCAATGGATTCTTCTTCCTGAATATTCTTCCTTTCCCCTCCAGATCCAATACAATTCCAGTGTGTAGAAAAATGTATTTATTATGGGACTAGCACAAACTCAATAAATAAATAAATAAATAAATAAAATCGATCCAATAAAAATGTATATATAAACACAGTAAAGATCAATAAAAGTCCATCTGATGACCTTATTGAAGATCCTCAACGCGTTTCGCCACCAAGGCTTCCTCAGGAGGTGTATGTAGTAGGTTCTATACCTCTGTGTATTCCTCTTTTTATGCAGTTCCGTATTTCCGTATACGTCATCACGGAGCCGGCGTGGTGAACGTCATTACGTGTATGTGGGAAGACTGCCACTAGCTGGGTGATCTCTGTCCAATCCTCCCTCTTCAATGGAGATGTAATCCCAATATTATGCTTTGAGGTAAGATTATGGATTGCCCTCTGTTTCTCCAAAATCCTCTCCAGCATCTCTAAAGTGGAGTTCCACCGCATACTGACATCCTGTCATAGGCAGTGTACGAGAAGACCTGCCCTCTCTTGCTCTTCCCTCAAAAGTTGGCTAGCCTTAACACTATGGTGAAAGTGCCCAGCGATCTTTCTGCAGTGTGACAGAACTACTGCTGCTACATTTAGTTCCTTTTCTGACATTGCTGCCTTGACTACAAGATGGATGATGTGGGCTGCACAGCGTACACCAACAATATAACCATCTTGCAGCTCTTTCACCATATTGGCACCTCCGTCAGTTACCACAAAACCAACTTCTGGTTTTGTGCCCGCCTCTGCTCCCTCCCAAAGGCTAAACATTTTCCTCATTGCATGCAGAATATTTTCGGAAGTGTGCTTTTCACAACAGATTCACAACAGAAGCAGTCACAGCGAAAATGAATAGATCTCTCAGGCAAGCTCTGGTCTTATAAAGGTGGTTTCTGAATTAAAAAAACTGCAGCACAGGCATTGGACGAGACCCTTAACGTGACGTCACAAGAACGAGCTGATTGGACAGATGAGGATCAGCTCACTCCTGTTTGAAAATTTGGAGGTTGTGCAGCAAAAACGAAGACGATCACGAAGAATCATCTTCGTCTATGTTTTACCGGCACTGTATTATGTTCTACTTTTCTTCAGAACTAACAAAAAAACACACTCTTTGTGTTCATTTTCATGTTCGCCCGAAGACGAATGCACAAGTCTAATAGCTACCACTTATGCCTCCAGATGTAGAATCAAAGTTCCTGTAATACACCGTAAATGCATGGCCAGGATATATAGCTGGCTTAACTATGGAAAAAGTGGTTTCACACCAGCTTTTTGATTTGTTACATTACCCCAGCTTTTTTTGTCAACCAATATCTTTTGAATTAGTGCCAACACATGTCCTTGGGGTGGAATCATGGTTAATTCATGCTTGATGCTGCGTGGTTTATGTTATCACTTGGCTGTCACACATCACCTTCTATTGGATGCAACAAACATACCTCATCTTGCACTGCTCTGACGTTACTTATTTGCTTCTTTAGTTTCCATACGGACAGTATATATTTAAAAATGCCTGCCAGCTTGCCATGGATCTTGTTTCTGTAGAAAAAAGAAAGTACACCCTCTATATTAAATTCTATTCATATCAGGAAATAATAATCATCTGTTCCTTCGCAGGTCTAAAAATTAGGTAAATACAACTGCAGGTGAACAACAACGCATGACATGTTACACAGTGTTATGATTAATTCAACAAAAAAAAGCCAAAATGGAGAAGCCATGTGTAAAAAACTAAGTACACCCTTACTGCCGCCATAGGAATTAAGATGCTAAGTAGTAGACAGATGTTGCTTTTTGGTATTTGCTTTTTGATATTTTCCATTATGTCTATACATATTTAATTTCGTCTAGGTCCTACCTAAAATAGTTCAAACAGAATCCGAACTAGAAAGATAAAAATGTTTTAGAGCACTAGAAAAAGAGTCATGATTTAAAGGTTTATGATTAAGGTTACCGTGTGATAGTATTACTGTAGTTAAAGTGCTGTCGAAAGAGTAGTAGGTAGGTATAGCCCTTTATAATGATGTGTAGCATTTGTAGACTTTACTATCAAATGCTACACATCATTATAAAGACACTCTAAGTATAAAATATATTCTTAAAATACACATGAGATTTCAAAATAGACAGACTGGCATGGTCTCTTTGCTCTTATATTGAATCAGCGGTTAAGATTATTGTTTGTTGCTTACTTTCCCGGTTGTATCCGTTTGGATTACAGATTTTTATTCTCACTCAGGCAGATCCTCTTGAATGTTAGTTGATAGTTGTGCTCTGCTGCTTGTTTTAAACAATGTGTGTGTCAAACAACTTGATCACTCCTACCAAGCAAATGATTTAGGTACTGGAATGACAATCCTTGAAGGTACTAAACATCAGCATAGTTTTAAAAATTAAACTGCCAGAGTTTGTCATTCTTGTTAAAATATAAATAAGATAAGAAACCATTTAAAATTGCACATACATTTTTCTAGCCTTGGAACTGTTGCTAAAAAATAACAATATGGCAACAATATCTGAAATTAATTTAGTTAAACGTATATGAACATTGCAGATTTTAACCAACATCTCTACATTGGTGCATATTACATTTCCTGTATAGAAAAAAGGGAAGTTTAATTAACCTGTGAAATAACGTCATGGGTATTACTAAGGGGGTGTTAGATGCAGACATTTGCTGAGGTATCATTTCCCATCTTGGGTACAAACAGAAGTTGTAAACTTTAATCCCGCTCCTCATTGCAATGTCCTTTCCAATCACATTGGGAATTTGAAACACCACAGTCATACTCCTAAGCAGCATCCTTTTCCTTTTTGAATACATGCAAGATTTTCCTAATCTCTCTCTCAAAAAAAAATCCGTTTTGGGCAACCAGCACTGCATTGTTTTCCATTAAGCATTCATAAGATGAAGCAGATGTTCAGACCCACTCTTATTGAATGTATTGGACTACATTTTTACTGTTCTGTAAAAGGTCCACTGTTCCTTTTTTGAAAAAGAAGAAGAGAATGGTGAAATGGTGAAAATTGTACAAAAATGTCCATTAGGGGCACAATGGGAATCTCACTCTCCAGTTTTCATCTTCTGGGTTTTAACTCCTCTAAATTATATGACCCCCCTTAAAGGGTGGAACATATGAGGAAAAAAATCCCTTGGACTACTGCAGAACTTTATCAAAGCAATTTAAAAAGCACTTTATGATAAGCACCTTATAAGAACGTCTGGATCAGCATCCATCTTCAAGTAGTATCCAG
>VKOC01006759.1:0-17126 GCA_009364415.1 Spea multiplicata
CAGGTACATGCTGAAACCTAGCTAGCTGCCCCCCAGCATGTACTGGCTGACTTGGCATGATAGGAGTGTGATTGCTTACAGCAATCAAACTCCCATCCCATCATGCCTAGGTTCCAGCACTTACACTCATACTCATTCAAACTCATTCAAACACCCTCCCCACTCATTCAAACACCCTCAACACTCATTCAAACACCATCCCCACCCCCTTACCTGCACTGCAGCTCCTCAATGCCGCTCAGACTTCAGCAGGGGGCGCGGCCTCCCTCTGCCTTCTCTGCTAAAGCACAGAGGAAGTAGGATGTCACGTGAACTCCGCTTCCTCTGTGCAGTCCAGAAGACCCTCCCACAAGTAAGTAGCAGGGCTTGAGATGCGGCTCGGGGAAGATCGGTTGCCCTGGCTGCCGATCTTACACGGGCCGCACCTCTCGCCCCTGCCTTTTTTTAAAAAAACAAAAACAGAAAAAAGATTTCGGGCGGCCCCTTGGCTTGGGCCCCCTGCTGCCGGGGCCCGGTCGCAATCGCGACCCCTGCGACCCCGGTAGTTCCGCCACTGTGTGTATTGTTTGTGGACTATTGCAGAATACACATTTCTTACTAGCAAATAGTTTTATTCCATAAACCTTTTCATTTTCAAGAGACTAACCATGAAGGCATCATGCTGTTTCTTACGTCAGTAGTCTCACCAGGCTGTGGTGTCCCAGTAAACACTGTTCATGTTTCCATTAGAAATACACTCAAAATCAAGATAAATAAATGACTTAAAATTTCATAGAAAAGAAAATCTTGGAGTGACATAAATTTGTCCTATATATCTGTCTACCTCTCTAGCCTCATAGGTATGCATATATTTATCAGTATAAATGAGATGTCCTGCAGTAATAATATTTTAGTAAAGTTATTACTTGAAGTATAATATTATTTCTTAATTTATTAACATGTATATATAACATATATATATATATATATCATCCTATAATTAGGCTGCCTAGACATCAGCACTATTTTAGTAAATATTTAAGTTGTTGATAATTGTTAATTTAATTTACGTGTCAGAAATGGAGATCTATTATGTTAGAACTAAACAGATGCTTTACATCAGAATACCAGAAGGGATTTTTTGTTATTTCCAGCAGCTATGCTATGCTTTAACTCGATGGATGGTAGGAAACCAAACCTTCTTTTGAGCATTTTGTTGCTGAGATCTCTGAAGGTCTCTCAAATGTTACTCTGTAGGATCTATGGCTTCCAGGGATTCCACGGAATGTACACATTTACATTTGATAGTGGGTACAAAATGCTGGGTTGGAATTGCTGGATTTCTCTCTCACCTGACATGATGCCCAGGAGCAGACCCACAGAGCATTTAGTGGACATTGTGCTTAAAGGGGAAGTCCCATGAGGGGAAAAAATACACTTGTCCGTAAATACAGTCCTACATACAGTATTATAGATGAGAATTGCAGAACATTTTTTTACTTAATTGTGCTCCACAAAACTAAATGTATCTGCAGGCTGCTGTTGTTATCAGTAATGTAATATGTTGAGATACTATTCCTTTTCTGATTCTTTAAAGCAATGCTAGAATTATGATTTTTAAATGAAATCATTTCCTCTATAGACTTTCTTTAGCCAGGGTGATTAACACTGAGTCATTCTATTTTTTAGCACGGACAGAAAGAGAAGTCTGAGTGTTGGTCTCATTGGGCTAAGATAATAAAGCTAGAACACATAGAAATGGCTAATAAACTGTTGTTTGATACATATATTATGCAAAAACTTGAACTGGTTTAAAAATAATCAGCACAATACTGGCAGAAGTTTTCATTTAAGACTCTCACGCTCTTCCCAGGCTGTGGAGCTGCATGTCTTTTGTTTCCCTGTCTTCTGTATGTTCCGTCCTAAACCTCTGCTTCCTTGATTCCAGTCCTGCTCTTTGCTTCAGCTCTGTTTCCTTTATAAGGTGTGCCCCACCCATGTGTTCTGTTTGTCTTAGTCAGCAGTCTACAGGTATGTCTCTTATTGTTATGTGTTTGGAGTTCATGTTTAGTTCCTCTGTAGGCAGGTTTTAGCGTAAGGACCCACCGTCATTGGAGTACTTTGACGTAGTGGTGAGCTAAGCATACCATGGCCATAAGATGTGACGGAATCTCCAATCGTTATCATATAGTCCTAGACTAGTTCCTGTATTTATGTGTGTGAGTCTTAGATGTAACCTGTGGGGTGTCATGTCTTGTATGCCCGGTAGAGGGGTGTCCTGTCTTTTATTCCCGGTAGAGGGGTGTCCCGTCTTGAAACCCCGGTAGATGGGTGTCCCGTCTTGTAAGCCCGGTAGAGGGGTGTCCCGTCTTGTAACCCCGGTAGAGGGGTGTCCTATCTTGTAACCCCGGTGGTGTCCTGTCCTGTTTATGTCAGATCTTGAGTGTTCCTTGTCTTGTTCCCTGTTGTGCCCTGTATTTTGTATATATTGTCTGGTTATGCTCCTTGCTCTGTCACCCTTGCATGCTATGTTTCTCCTGCACTCTGCTTAGCTTCCTTACTCTCAGCCTGCAGCATCCTGCACTTGAGTCCAGTGCTATGTCTCATGCCTGCTCCAGGGCGCCTCCAGGATATCTCCAAGTTCTGTTCTGTCATCATCCGCTGCTATGTCAGGGCGCTGGTATGCAGCTGCCCAACCCTAGATGCCCACCGGGAGAGTGCTGTCGCCCTGCACCAGGCCCTGTCCAACTCCGCTACTGCACCGTAACTCCTGAACACAATCTTTGGGCGCTCTGGGTCTTTACAGTCGTCTGAATGGACCCGGTTCGTGACAAAGACAAAACTAGCTCTATTTCTGTAGGTGCTATAGGTAGATGTATTCTGACGTTTGCATACTTTTTTGTACTTATACCCTGATAGCGACTTTTAGTGTATTGGATCTGTAGTAAGAACATACGACCACAAAGGGGACCATTCAATTAGACTGTAAGCTCTATGGGACAAGGGATTAATTTCCTTATATATCAGTACCTATTGGACTTTAAACCAATAATCTGCCCTAATATACAATATTAACCCCTTAATGACAAAGCCCGTACATGCCCATTGTCCTTAAGGGGTTAATAAAATAATAGATTGTGAATAGTTAGCCTTTTTGATGCAGTAGAAAATTTTGTTTGATTTTTCTTGCTACAACAGAATTAAAAAAAAACAAACAAACCAGAAAGCAATCAGATAAAATGGAATTCACTGTGTAGATTGCAGTACACGATGATGATCTGTGTTTAGGAGGCTCAGAAGTGGCTGCGGATGTAATAAATCACAGTGCGATGTAAAGCCACCGCTGGTAAGTCACGGATTAGGGTCCTTATTCCAAAAGCCTTGACTTTGCTTGAGGCTGCTGTGAAGATTTTAATAACCGCACTTCCGCAGCATACACTTGGATTACCCTGGCTCGCAGGGATACAGTTAATATATGGCAAGTCTAGACTACAGTGAAGCAATCGTCGCAAAGGGACCCTCTGATTAACAGCTTGAGATTCTGTTTGATTTGTGCTCCACTCTTCGACTAAAGTATACTTGCCAATGCAGGTTTGGAGAACTTTTTATTAAAATCTATGAGGAAAGTAATATTCAGTAATTCAGTGTAATGGCTTCTGTGTTATTTGTCTGTGGCTCTGTCCTTTGTCTCTCTTGAACTTCCTCTCTTCTGGCTTTCCTGTGTCTTCTTCAACCTACTTTTTCTGTGTTTTTTACTCTTTGCCTTCTTGCCTTGACTTGAGGATTGCAAGGCCAAATTTAAACGAAGGTTACCCAGACTTTTCTATTATGAATTATTTTACAAAGAATTAGCAATAGCATTATTCTTTAAAACATAACTTATTATTTATTCATTGATTTATATATTGCCATCATATTCTGCAGTGCTGTAGTGGGTAAACTGAGCACAACAAATAAAGCACTACATAATTGTTTTACAGGAATTATTAAATCACTTTAGAAGAAGGGAAGATAGGTATGCACCCTGGAGAACCGGGGGGGGGGGGCATGTTTAGTCCCCTGGAGAATGGCGCATAATGCTCATGTTTTAGCTCCCTGTCATGCAGCCATGTAATTGTAAGAGCAATGTGCCTCTGATCTCTTCTTTTTTTTAATTTTGTAGCAAGCACATCTCGACTCATAACTGAACAATGCAATGCCAGCCATGGAGTGACCTCATAATGTTCAACACCTTGACTTTCTTAAGACTAAGACAAAGTGATTTAATAAATGTTATGATTCAGGGGATAATATTATCCCTGATTAATTTTGAAACAATATAATTTTTTTGAATATCCCTTGGAATTCTTTTGGCAAGTAATTGAGTTATGCATGTTCCCCTTTGGGAAGAAATTCTTGGAAAACTTTGTGTAGTTCAAAGCACACATTTAGACCTTCTCTTTGCACTACTTTCTTATGTTTTGCTGTTTTTTCCCTATCCCTGTCGAGTAAGGAAGGATTATCTGACCAGTGCAAGGAAAAAGCAGCAAATATATGTAAATATGGAATTCAAGAAGCCAGGGGCTCAAATATATCATATGTTAATTCTGTTATCTCACATAGTATCCCAAGACAACACCTGGTAATCACATGCTGATACTTCCAGATGAGTAGACATGGCACTCTCATGATATTGCATACACTTGAACACACAGGGTAGACGCGACAACTAATTTGCATTGAATGTCACATAGAGAGGTGAACATTGGCTGAATTTGTTTTAGAATCTCACAAAATGCATCGAACCAATGCCCCAGCTGTTTCAGTTCAGCTCTGTGAATAATAATACTGTCTCTCCTTATTTTTAATTAACAAAAATGTATTTGCTGCCTAGAGTGATTTGAAAACAAGCACAGGGAGAAAGGAATTTGAATGCTACACTGATCCTGTTTTAAAATGACAGCAGGCTATACATTAGATTCCGATATTGATTGTTTTGATATTAAAAGAGCCATTTGGAAAATGTGTCTCACATCATCAATATGTCACAGTACATTGCTTGGGTTTTGATATGGATAATGGCCGTTTGAATTAATGGAAGGAGGTTTTTTCATGAACAGATGTTAATGTGACTCATCAATTTTAGATTGCCAGTCTATCATTTTTTTCCTCTTCATTCATGCATTAGTTACGCAGCTAACCATGAGCCATTATTAACCTCTGTAACATTCAAAATGCAGATTGTTTGATTTCGTACCTAAGGACCAAACAATACATTACTGATACATAGCATGCAATTCATGACATTGTTCTTTGTGCATATGAATATTAATTATCAAATCCACTTACAAGATCTAGAGTTGAATGGGTAACAAGGCCTAAAGAATAATAAAGATTACTATAACCTTCCAGATAGCAATAGGCTATGTTTAGCCTATTGGGAAGAGTATAAACGGAACTTCCATTTACATCATTGCAGATATCAAGTGGTTCTCGGAATGTCCAAGTCACTATTGTTGAAGGAGTTTATAAAACTATAATGGATCTACTGCGTGTGAACCTTCTAAAGAGATATCTTTAACATTAATTGTGCCCCAATCAAACTTGTGGGCACCCACCAAGTTCACAAGTGTTCATTTCTAGATATAGTACACTGGGGACATAGCCACCAAATAATCTTTACAAGTAAACTGCAGTTGGAAGTGGTACCCCAAATGATCTTCAGTCAATAAATATTAAGTAGGAAAGAGCCACAAACTTGGATAAAGATACCTTAATAGGTGTATATAGGTCTAAATGAGATATCTAAATTGATTTTTATAAATCTAAATGTTTAATGTAAAATGTATGTTAATAATGACACCAGACGTTGTAAAAACACATTTTAGCTTCTTCATTTAGAGTAGTAATAAAACTTTAGAAATCAAAATACAAAGTCAGCCGTTCTGCCGCTCCCGCCCGATATGCCAGAAGGCCAGTCCATATGATAATATCAGGTATTTATGGCTCCCATTACTCAAAGCTTCTCCAAGGTTAAGCCTCAGCCGCTAATTATGAACCAAACAGGAGAAGACTTATTTTGAGGCAGCTGGTAAAAAGTAACGATTGATGGTGAGCTAAGCAGTTGACCTTTCAAACGCTTTTATCGGCTTCCTTTAATTTGCTCAAACTGTATTCATTTAGCAATAATCAGTCATGCGGTAGACTTCATTTTCAAACTAAAAAGTGATGCAGATCCTGTCCACTGATGTGTCTACAGACGCAGCAGCATTTCTAAATTTCATAGGAGTTCATTAGGAACTTTCCTAAAATGTTATCTGAAATGAGAACTCATGTAGTCTCATAGAGCTGCTGCAATAAAGTTACAGTAATGAATATATATCGGTACAATCCATACTTTTTTTGTAGCTAGAATATTCTTTTCTATATTGTGTATTCTTAGAATAATCATATGTTAAGTAAAATGATAAAACTATAAGATTGCTTCCTCATAGCATCCTATTAGCTTCATGTTGGTAGAACAGGTCCTCTAAATGACATACATACGTTAAAGGGACTTTCAAGGCCAATCAGGGCCGTAGGAAGGGTGAGGCAAGAGAGACATCTGCGAGGGAGTGCACAGCTGCTCAATCAGCAGCTGCAGCCTCCAGGACTGGTTGGGCAGAGCATGGATCTCTCTAACCAGCTCAACAGGGCCCAGTGGTGAATCACATTGCTGCCAGCAATGTGATTCACCACGAAGCCCCTAACAAAAACAATAGCGTTATCTCTTAGGAGGGAGCGAGCAGAGAGCCACCTCCCAGGCCGTCTTAGGCGGACTGTCGAGGCAGTCTGCACGACTGTGCTCTCCCCAACCAGCCCGCTTCATCAGTGCCCCAGGCGCGGCAGTGTGCCGCCCAGGCACATCCGGCTGGTCTTGGGGAGTGGTTCAAGAGCAGGCTGCTTTGGGAGATCCAACAACCCCCTCAACCGGCCCAACTTGAAGGAGTGCAAGTCTTTAATTCATACCTCGCTCCGTGCTCCCTAATCACTACACGGCCACAACATGGATGCCAGAGCGCCGCAGGAATTACGGCGTCACCCCGTGCGCTCTGCATCATAGCCAGGCAAGTGATGAGGAAAGCACTAAAGCAGAGCCTGGAGTGACAGACCTCGCACCTCACCACAAGATGAAGATGACGGATGATGATTGAGATGATGAAATGAGAAAAGTAAGAATGAGGAAAAAGGTGTAAGGGCTTTGTTATATGTGTGTGTTTGAAGCTGGTCTGTTTGTGTGTGTAGGCCAGTAAAGGGATATCACTATCCAGTACCCAAATAACCAGGCAAGACTAGTCTTTAGGTACAACAAGAGGAGAACTGATTTATTTTAGACACAGACGGCTGGATATATCCAGCAAAACACACATTAACATAAAAGAAGATATTGGGATACAAACCGCCCCCTTAATCTGCATCCCAGAGACAACAGGGGCAGTAAAGGGATTAACAATACAAAAGGATACAGACGCCACTAAAATAAGGAATACACATTGTCTTGATTAGATTATCTCCCAGACCTTAGTGTGCTGTGTGTAAATGGTTAGCAAATAAGGCAATAATAAAATACATTTTTATTAATAACACACAAAAGGGCTTCATGTCACTGGATAACATTAACTGAGGGGTAGGGTGACTCTAGGAACCATCACAGTCCCAAAATGCAAGAACCCCAAATCCGTTTCCGAGCTCCACAGTCTTTAGTGTCTCTTATGATTTGGATAATTGCCAGGGCCCATAGTCTGTAGGAAGCAGGCTGGCACTCGGTCCCCTCCAGGAGCCCATGGCACGGAGGCTTCCGTGGCAGCAGTCATGTGTGAGGGCAGTGTATGTGTGTTAATGGGCAGCTATGTGTAAAAGCAGTGTGCATATATATATGTGTGTTTATGGACAAAATAAAATAACCTCTGTAAAAAATAAAATAGCTGGGGGGCACAATTTTCCATTCTTCACGAAAAGAGGTAGCTACGTCTCTGAGGCTAATTGTTACTTAACATACAGTATATGCAATATAATGGAATGAGAAAAACAACCTTTGTTGCCCTATGATGCAATTACACCTGCTTTTTCACAAGCAATCAAAGGTTTGTGATTGTTCTCTTGATCGTTTGTAAATGGTATATGAATCTACTACACTAGTTAGGCATAAAAAACCCAGAATATAATTGCTCTGAATAAAGTGTACTGTCATCTTAACATGCCTCAAGCTGATGTGCCACAAAGGACCAGACTGGGACACATAATTTGAAACCATGCATCTGCCGATAGTATTGTAAGTTAGCCAGCTGCAGAGAGCTAGATAGATAAGAGCAATCTTTTCAGATGATGTCATCAACTACTGTAATTACCCACAGACCCTTCAGAGAGAACTAAAGCTTGCAAAATGAACTCTAATGGTAAAGATTGGCCACTTATCTTGTTGAAATTCATATTTAAAGAGACCTTAGACAATGCTCAAACCTCATAAGCCGCAAAGCTTGCTCGGCTGATCTGTCAGCTCCCTGCTTGTTTATGGCAGTACAGCAGCAATTTAACATCTGTTGTTGTAGAAGTGTGAATCAGACGTTACCATCATGCGGATTGAGCTATGAACCTGCGACTGTGTATGTGTGTTTTAGTGTTGCCTGTAGTTGTTTATCTCTCTTACTCTGAGTGACAGTAAATGATGCCACAGATTTATTTATTCTGACAAGATGATCTCCATTACGAATGCACTGCTCGTCAAAAGAGATATAATGCTCAGCCCTTAAAATGTAATCCTTTAATTGTTATTGGGATTGTGTTATGTTTAGTTATTACTGAATATATACCGGCTAAGTAAGAACTAGACCTGTTAAAATGAGAATCCGACTTGAAGATTGATTTAAAAAAAAAACCAAACAAATATAAAAATACTTTCTAGAAAAATGTAAACAGTATGTAAATATTTTTGTTAGACTTCACAAACTCAAGAAAAGTACACTCATAGCAAGTTGTCTAAAAAAGTTGCTTGTTCACAGAAAACAAATTTCTCGCAGTTACTTGTATAGACACAGGAAACAATCTACAAAAGGTGAAGTTGTAACTGCAAAACTGCATCAAAACAAGATATATATATATAAATATAAGTCTATATAAACCCTATTCTGAGTTAAATGGATACTCCAACCCTGCTAATGGGTAGGGGCTTTTAATGATATTTTATGTGTCTTTTGATAATTATTTATGCAATTGATTAATGCATTTCAAATATTTTTTTATTTGTATATTTACAGTTTAATTGTTAATCCCACTTTGGATAAAAGTGTAACATTTATTGTACTTCCAGAAGTTTTATATACTCATACCCACCAAATATTCCATGTTGTTTCTCAAGAGGGACACTAAGGAAGTAAGTTATGCCATATTGCATATCATATCACACCAGTAGAATAAATCAAAATGATACAAAAGTTGGCAACTATTGAAACAACGTATGCTCTAATAGTATTTTTAAATAGAAGGATCTATGGTAATCATAAAAGGCATGTCCACCTAATTTGACTACTTTTAACAAATAATGATCCAGTTCTTCTCTCGTGTGGGGATACACAAACATATAACATCTCTATAGAGACTAAAGGCCAGGATGAATTCAGGTATTGACAGCTTTTTTTGGTAATCTGGGATCTTTTGCCTTCAAGACCAGAGACCCTGCCACACGAGAAGGACCTATTATCATCCAAATCATATCAAAAATATCTTTCTTAGGTAACATTGTATACAATGTGCTGTAAAGCATACCTGCCCCCTGAATTGCAACAGGTGTGATTTGCGGGTTGGGATTAATATGCAGTTATGGTAACAAGTAGGAGCTTGGTGCTACAGCCTGGGATTCCAGGCTATCCAGCCTGTCCTATAAGCCACTAAGAAGCTAAGCATATCCCTCATTTAAGCTAGGCCGACAGAGGCTGCCTGAGGGGAATTAGGCCTGGGTGGAGTAACTGTAGGTCTAGCAAATATTAATCAGAACATTTATTTCCTAGCGTTTAGTCCATAACAACTCAACAGTGAGTTTCGCCACAGTCCATGCTCGGAGCGATAGTGACACTGCGGTTTCAGAAACTGGAGAGGGTGACTGGTGAAGTTAAAAAAATCTCCTTAAGGTCTAACAGATTAGACATTTCTATATTTCTTTTCCTAGCTGCTGAGTGGCATAACTAGATTAAGGGACATAACTGCTGATAAGGAGGAGAAAGCCTCGGGGGAGGGCATAAGGCCCCCTAACAGGTGGAAGCAACTAACTACGATGTACCATAATTGTATTAGAAACTTTGCGATAGAGCACACAGACTCCTACCTGCACACCTAAGTGATATGGAGTGCCCGAGACGTAAGCACCAGTTGTTGCATGACCCAATAAGTGAGAAACAAGACAATTGGACAGAGTACATGATTACAATAAGCTGGAACGAAATCTTGTTATTTAGAATGCTACAGACTACTACTGAATATCCGTAAGAATACTTAATTGTAAATGTAACGAATCCTATAATACAGGGGCACTTGTGAGAGGAGTATCCAAATGCCTCTAGAATGTATAAGAAAATAGAACTTCGTTAAAATATTGTCGACTGAAGTTGAATAATTGTAGGAAAAACATAAAAACACAATGCCACTGGTACTATACGCTTGATGTAATGTAATAGCTAAGTGTATGATTGATCCTAGGTGAGGCTGACCGAAACCTATGAACAAATAACCAAGTAGGGCCTGACATGTGAGTGTTAAACTGTACCCAGCTCTAATGGAGTTGAGACCTTGTTGACGGATGACCCGCAGATGCAGCAGTTAGTGAGGCTGCAGTGATTGTCCTAAATTGTTCCGGGTAGGCAGTTATGTCACCTCTGGTTCAGTGGTCAAACAAAAAATATGTCAGTTTGAGGATAGCGAGGGCGGTGGTTATAACCAGCGTTACTCCCACAACTGCAGGTCAACTGCCTACTGGCTTTAGGATTTATATTTAACATTCACAAACTGTGACTCATTGATGTCCTAGTATACTTTGTACTGTTCCATTGCTCAAGGCTTCAGGAAAAGAAATACTGTGTACAGTAGCCATTATAGAGTTACCATGTGCCAGACATTATTACATTAGATAAAAGCCCAGTGTAATGGCTGCTTAATTTCATCATTCCAAGGCGCTTCAAGCACGATGAATCCCAACAGTGTGATATTGTATGCAAACGTTATGATTCCCTGTGCTGTCAATAGCTCTTTAACAGCTGTGTGAAGTTAATGATCTTGAAAAACACTTCATTAGATGTAGTTCTTTGGCTTTGGATGTATGGCGGTTCATTGGCACATTGCACTGTGAGTGCTGAGAATCCTGTTTTCTCCCACACTGCCACCACAGGCAGAATTTCTAGAGCTCAGCATTCATTTCCTTTAGTTGAAAACATAAATGTTAATCTTCTGGTTAGAGAAGAAAAAACATTGGGAGTAATATGTGAAAATTGATCTTGGGGCAGAGGTTACCAGTGGTCTTATAAGCTTAGCAATCAATGGAAAGGTCCTTTTCAAAGTTTGTCACTAAAGTCATGTTTATACAAAAGCCTCCAGTGTTTTCTATACTGTAACTATGTAAAGCTATCTGAATAATGCATGTTATGGAGCAGAATGTATGAATGGGTGCCACATAGACTCCAGGGCCTAATTCTGCTTAAGTTTAGAGACCATTTTGGTAGGAAATTGATGCCAAAAGTCATGTCATGTGATGCGATGCAGGTGGAACCAGGGCTGGATTAACATAGGGGCTGATGGAGCTGCAGCTACAGGCCCCTATCTGAAAATAGGCCCAGTCAGTGCCAGACTGACTGGGCCTATGCGTGGCCGATGTGGGCCGCGGGCTGGCAAACCAACACTCAAAGCTGCCGCCCGGCCGCGAAGTTCAAAGCAGCCGTCGTGCGGCTGTAACATGGTCTTACAGCCTCATGACGGCTGCTTTGAATTACGAGGCCAGGCTGCCGCTTTGAAGACTTGACGTTAGAGGGGGCAGGATCACAGAAGGTGTTCCTCGTGACAAGGAGAGGATCTTCACGTCGGAGGAGAGCAGGAAAAAAAACCAAAAAACAAAAATGTAAGTATTACCAAAAAAAAATAGTTACGGATTATAGGAATGTGGACCCATATTTAAGGGCTGGGTTTTGGCATTACAAAATTAATATAAACGGGGGTGGGGTGGCTGGGGGTAATACACATGGTAGTGGGGGCATCACATTAACCAATACAAAATGGGTGGGGGGCATCAATACACAAGGGAGGGGGTTGGCTGAGGCATCAGATAAATTAATACACAAGGGTGTGGGTGCATTCGTGCACTGTCCCGATGTGTGTGTCTGGGTGTCGGTGTGGCAGAGCATGTCCTGGTGTGTGTGTGTTTGGCAGGCAGTGTGGCAGAGCCTGTCCTGGTGTGTGTTTGGGTGTCAGTATGGCAGAGTCTGTCCTGGTGTGTGTTTGGGTGTCAGTGTGGCAGAGCCTGTCCCAGTGTGTGTGTTTGGGTATCAAACAGGCAGAGCCTATCCTGGTGTGTGTTTGTGTCTGTTCGGTGTGGCAGAGCCTGTCCTGGTGTGTGTGTTCGGTGTGGCAGAGCCTGTCCTGGTGTGTGTTTGGTCATCGGCATCTGTTTCTTGGCACTTTACTTACTGCAGGAATAAATAGAACTATTTAATTTTTATTTATCTGAATTTGTAGTCACTTCAGAGGACAAACATTCTAGGCCCAGAAATCAGTGAGAGGAAAAGTAAAGGTTTTTTGTTATTTACTCTGTTTTAATATGCATAATTTATTGAAAAGGATTAGTGGCAGTAAATTGTGACTTCAGGTGCATCATGACCTTTTTAGTGTATGGATGTATTCCAAATTCCATCACATAAGATTCTATCTCATACATCTGCCGAGCTATGATGCCATTTTTATCCAGCACACATGGTTGGTGAGGAGTTAACATTCTGTCTATTCCCAGGTAGTTATTTGGACTTTTTAACACTTTTGGTTCCTGGGATTTTAATAATAATGTGGTATTCTGTTATTGTAAAGGAACAATTTAATATAGTTTGAAAAAGAATGATTTATAGCTATTTGGATGGTAAATTGTGCGGCTCAGTAAGGGGGTGTGGGCGTGTGGGCACAAGTGCTTGACCACGCAATACAATACATGGGGCTGCTTTTCATTCTCAATCCGGCCTTTCTGCCAGGGCCGTCTTTAATGCAGGGCAAAAGGGTCAGCTGCCCCTTGACGAGCCGAGGAGTTAAGATTCTGTCTGTTCTGCTTCATGTATTTATTTCCATAAAAAGACCCATCAAAATCCTAAGCATCAGGCCCATGACGCTATTACTCCGGCCCTGGGTGGAACAATAATAATGTTTCATACATTATCTGAACAGTTCCTTGTGTTATTAGATTGTACTTTCCACCTTTTTTCTTAAGGTCACATTTGCAATATCTCTTACTAACCCTCTGATATTATGTGTTTGTAACCAATGCATTATTTCTGCTGCAGGCATCGTTGCTGTTCTGTTTTGTGGAGTCACACAGGCTCATTACACCTACAATAATCTGTCAGAAGAGTCTAAACTGAGAACCAAGCAGGTAGGATTACAATTCTCCATAAATTGTAGAGACCCATGATAAAAACATATTTGTGCCACCAAAGATAAGATGTGTCTTGTTACAGATGATACAAAGGCCTGCAAAGGGCAGACCTTCCAGGTAGAACTTTGCAAATTGCACACTATTTAAATAAATTAGAGAACTGGCCATGAGTGTAATGTAAAATAATTTACTTGGGATGTAAAAATCCCTGTTCTGTCAGAAACCATGGGAGATGGAGTAATTATTTTTAGGTAAATAATAGTTTATTGCATTTTAAGGTATAATTAACATAAGAACAATGGGAAGGAAACAGAAGAGAAAAGGAGCCAAATCGGACATAAATGAGATTGGAGTCTGGTAGTGCATGTGTAGCGAGACTTTACAACGACCACTCCTCACCGGTTACCCGTATAATAGATGGCGCAAAGCAACGCGGAGCGGCTAGTCAATGGCTACTGGGTCTAAGATGACTTAAATTTAAGTTGACAATGCATTAAAAAAAAGCAAGCAAGGAACTGGGTTGTATACCGAGAGGCATTAGTAGCCAGAAAAGGGAGGTGGTTCTGCCACTTTACAGATCTCTGGTCCGACCTCACCTAGAATATTGTGTACAGTTCTGGAGGCCACATCTCTAGAAGGATATTGACACAATGGAAAGAGTTCAGAGGAGGGCTACAAAAAATAGTGGTTTGCAAGATAGAAATTACCAGGAAAGACTCAAGGAAACTCAATATGTATGGCTTGGAGGAAAGAAGAGAGATGCCACAGAAACATTGAAATACTTAAATGGATTTAACAAAGCACGGCCACACTAATATAAGTATTGCAAGAGAGAGAGACTAGAAAATGTGAACTAAAGAAAGATTGGAGGAAGGACTTTAATGTGTAAGCTTAAAGGTATCCTTAAAAAAGTGGGTCTTAAAGGATTTTTTGCAGGACTGAAGCCAGGGGGAAAGACAGATAGACAGGGATCCAGTAGTCATGAACAAGATTTTGTTAGGAAGGAACGGATGCGGACAATGTTTTTAAGAAGAAAGCAGCAGTTTTTTGAGAGAGACTGGATGTGAGGGCTGAAGAGAGATCAGAGTCAAGGATTACACCAAGTAATTGAGTGTGAGGGGACTGGGAGATTGAACCATTGATGGAAAATTTTGACGGAAGAGGCAGGGAAGAAATGATGTTCGGTTTTGGAGAGATTGAGTTTTGGAAATCTTGCAGACATTCAGTCAGAGACAGAGGCAGGACAGTTAGTTACACAATCTAAGAGTGAGGGAGAGAGATCCAAAGAGGATAAGTAGATCTGGGTGTTATCGGTGTACCAGTGGTATTGAGGATACCAGTTTGAGGACTAGGTTGCCACGTGACGTAGTGTAAAGTAAGAGCAAAAGGGGATCTAGAACAGATCCTTGGGGCACTGGAGAGGGAGACGCTGAAGGTATGATCAGAAAGGTAAGATGTGAATTAGGATATGGGAGAGACGAAGATCAAGTTTGAGGACAAGAGTAGATGAGATAAACTGGGTAAAAAGCTATTTCTACAAGATTGTTCATATGGATATAGTCTTAATTTTAATGTTCCCACTATTGCATGTCCATGTCTCTGCAAGTGCATTACTTTCCATTAAGTGAAATATACCAAAAGTTATTGCCTTTTGATTATGACGTATCTGAAAAATACCAAGAAGGTGTGTAATAGGTATGTTCATTAAATGCAGAAGCCCCTTTTGTTAAATTTACTATTATGAAATGATGTACTTTTCAGTTTTGGCTAAACGCCATTTACATTGCAAGCATTTGTTAATGGCAAAAAAATCGAAAAATGTGATGTTTTCATGTATTATTTATAGTATATGTTGTCATATTCTTGGCGTGATCCTTCAGTTATGAAACAAAGAAGAAAGTCATTTAGGGAACAGCCTCTTTTTATATCACTCTGTAGTGGGTTATGAACAAAGTGGTTGATATTTTAACTAAAGCATGCCCAATGGCAAAAATGAACGTACGTCAGGACATCTTGAAGGTTATGCTGTATGGCAAGGCCCTCAGCATGTTAAAGTCTCATGTTGAATATGTTGGCATCTGGTCACTAGAAAGGATGTAGAACAGTGAAACTTCCATCAAAGCAGAAAAAAAGACACAACAGGGGTAGATGTAGAACTTTATTTATGATTAATATGTTCCTTTAGTACTTACAGGTTAAATAAACTGACCCTTGTTTTAAAAACATATCCTTGTCCTGTAATTCCTAGCTAATAGCTTTCTTCCATGGAACACTTAGTGTTTACATTCAACATTTAGAGAAACAGTCTGTAGATACTTTTGGTTTAATTTGAAACTTTCCTTAGAAGTGATTTAAGTTAATATTTGTGAGATCGGTTAAGTGTAAGATATTGTTGCCCTTGGGTTTTATTTTTTCTAGGTATCAGTTAATATTGCAGAAGGACTTCCATTGCTTTCTTCCTGACCTGTTTGTCATAGCTAAAGTCATCTGAGAAAAGTTCTGTGAGTCTGTAGCTGTTTATTGGATGTTGTCACTTGACATTTCGCATCAAATGATAAAATACCAACCGCGTATAAAATGACTAATCACAAAATAGTTCTCATTAAATGCCAGCATTGTTGTCACGTGTCATGAACGGTTTAACATTTTAATATTAATACATTTAGGTAAAGAGAGAAAGGATACACTAAATCACGGAAAGTATATTCACTAAATTGGGACTTTGCTGATTACTCGGGTATTAGAGTGTGCTGACTTTTCTAAATGTTATGAAGGACAAAACCCAGTGAGCTACTCCTGCAGGAATGACTAAGTTGGTCATGATGAATGCATATTTAAATCTGTGAGATATATTACCGTATATTCCGGCGTATAAGACGACTTTTTAACCCCAAAAAATCTTTTAAAAAATGGGGGGTCGTCTTATACGCCGGGTACTTACCAAGCCGGAGGTTCCCACGAAGCCACCAATCTCTATAATCACTACGCGCCGGCTATTGATGCCGAGCGCAGGGATGCCGTCATGTCCCGGCGCCCGGCATCAATTGCCGGCACGTAGTGATGAGGGAGCAGGGAAGCCCGAGGTCTGGCACTTCAGACCTCGGCTTCCCTTCTCTCTAATCACTATGCGCCGACTATTGATGCCGAGCGCAGGGATGTCGTCATGTCCCGGCGCTCGGCATCAATTGCCGGCGCGTAGTGACGAGGGAGCAGGGAAGCCCGAGGTCTGGCACTTCAGACCTCGGCTTCCCTGCTCTCTAATCACTACGCGCCGGCTATTGATGCCGAGCGCAGGGATGCCGTCATGTCCCGGCGCCCGGCATCAATTGCCGGCGCGTAGTGATGAGGGAGCAGGGAAGCCGGGGTCTGAAGTGCCAGACCTCGGGCTCCCACAACAGGATGGAAGAAAGAAGACAGAAGATAAGGTAAGAGATGGGGAGAAAGGGGGGAGAAATATATATATATATGTATATATATATATGTATATACACACACACACACTGGTGTGTGTGTATAT
>VKOC01006760.1:0-30428 GCA_009364415.1 Spea multiplicata
TATATATATATATATATATATATACATATATATATTATAAATTATTTTTTTTATTAAATATTGATTTTTTTCCAGATGGCAAGTTTTTTTTGTTTTTTTGGATGATTTTTTAATTAATATTCATAGGATACTAGAACCAATATTTAATTATTCTGTTTCCAAAAAGTGCTGTCTTACCGTTTCAATGGTTGGGTTTTTTTTGTATTCCTTGAATTTGTCTCATTACCTTGCCAATTACAAACAAAATGCATGTTTACACTCTAAATAACTTCTAAGCTGGCATTACAATTCAAGGTGCTAGGGGGGCCATGCTACTTTAGATGTTAACCCACTTGTTACCATTTGGTTCTCATGCCTTAAGTCATATTCTGCTTTATATATAATAGCAAAGTGTAGATATCCTTTGAGCTTGCAGGAGGGAACTTGAAGAACAAAGCTCTTGCTGCATTATGATTATGTAAAGTATACTCATGGAGATCTAATTTTGTGTAATTAATAATAATAATAATAATACACGAGTACAATATTGAAACATCTGCTGCTTCTCTTGCATCCTAAAGCATAAACTTAAGTCGTCGCAGAAGGACAAGGTGCGTCAGTTTATGGCATTTACCCAAGCTGGAGAAAGGACTGCAATATACTGTTTAACACAGAATGACTGGAAACTAGAACTGGCCACGGATAACTACTTCCAGAACACAACCTTGTACTGCAAAGACTCAATGAAAAGTACGGTCGACAAAAAGAAACTAGAGCAGTTATATAACCGGTACAAAGGTAAGAAATTGATTTTTCCTGCCAGCTGTAATAGAACTTGGTGACAGACATATACACATTTATCTGGCATAGGCACAAGTAAGAAGAGGGATGTATTTGACTTTCAGGGTTGGCATTGCAGGTATCTTTCTGCACAAGCAACAAGTAACAGAGTCCGTGGGTTTACTGTGTTCAATTGTTTTTTATTTGTATTGTAGGTGGGTTTGTTTTCTTATATTGAATATGGGTTACTTCATATTAATTAACTGTTGGGTGCCAGCTGGCACCGCAAGCCAGTTCAACTTTTTCCAAACAGGACTGGTCCCACTCAGGCCTGTCTGCTATGGGAGGCAGTTGCGCACAGTTGAAATCTTTTGAATATTGGCAAAAAGTCCAAAAGAAGGGCGAGTAGATCTAAATCTGTTTTACACATAGTTAATCAAATAACCTGTGTATGTTTAACCTACTGTAACTTATCTTAATTGTATTGCATTAATTGTATCAAATTGTATACTCATTTGGGGTATTTTGCTATAAGACTAGTCATGTTTACAGATCCAAGAAAAGTTATTCTCAAGAAATTGTATTAGAGATGTATAATGTATAAGATTGAAATATTTACCCTATTGGACCAAAATGCTCATAGCTGTATAAAAGAATTAAAATGGATTTCAGTGCTTATCAGTGTTTTAAGGTTATTCACCAATGTGATTTGATAATTCATGTTAAGGAAAATATATACCGGTATTGCCTTGGGGAATTATATTAAGACACGGCTTGCAACGAGTCCTTCATTGTCATATATGTTGCCAGTTTCAATGCAAAATAATTCAACAACTCCCAAGAGTTGAAGCTGGCAGTAAATGGACACCAAGTCCAATGGAGATAAATTAAAAGTTCAGCTCCGTCCAGGCTGCTGTCAATGTGGAATAAACCTAGAACAACTCAACTATATAATATAAATGAGTACTCTGCAAATGTTTTAGGCAGGTATGAAGAATGCTGTGCTATAAGAATGCTTTCAGAAATAGACATGTTTTGGTGTGGCTACACTTTGTTTAAAAACAGACACAGTTCTTCTAGGTACACAGCACAAAGTTGCGAAAACATTAACTGAAACAGAAACAGCTGTGTAGGTGGAATAAAACTGGGTGAGGAACAGCAATACTCGCAAACAAGGTGAGGTTGCTGTAGACCATTTAATGTCAAGTCATACACCATGGCAAGAGTGAACACAGAAACAAAAGGTATTTATACCACGTCACCAAGATCTTTCCCAGGCAGAACGTTTAAGGCAGACAGGGCGTTCCAGTTGCTCTGTCCAAGCTCTTTTGAAGAAGCACAAGGGAAAGGGCACTGTTAAGGCCAAGGAAACAAACTGCAGCAGATTCCCTTTGCAATCAGAAGATGTCCAGCAGTGCCGTCAGCTCAGCATTGGTAGAAAACAGTGGGACCCGGGAACACCCATCTACCGTCCGGAGAAGTCTGGTCAGAAGCGGTCTTCATGGAAGACTTCTGACCAAAAAGCCATACCTCCGACATGGAAACAATGAGCAGCAACTGAACTGTTCACAATAACACAGGAACTAAGGTGTAGAAAAACTACAGCAGCTGCTCTGGACTGAAATATGGCATCAAAATGTGAAATATTTTGCTGTAGCAGAAGGCAGTTTGTTCGCTGAAGGGCTGGAGAGCAAATAAGTGAAGGCAACAGTGGAGCCTGCTGGGGGGGTTCCTTGCAAGCTTGGAGCTGCAGTTCTGCAAATGGGGTAGGGGATGAAGAGGTACAGGCAGATGACTATCCATCATGCAATACCACCAGGGAGGCATCTGATTGGCCCCAAACATACAGCCCAAATCATAAACTATCTTCAGTGTAAAGAAGAACAAGGAGTCCTGGAAGTGATGCTATGCCTCTTTAGGAACCCTGATCTCAATATTAAGTCTGGGATTACATGAAAAGAGAGAGGCAACTGAGGCCGCCTACATCCGCAGTGGTTAGTTCTCCAAGATGTTTTGAACAGCCTACTGAGCACGTTCCTTAAAATACTGTGTGCAAGTATAATTGATGCTGCTTTGAAGACAATGGGTGGTCACACCAAATATTGATTTGATTTAGATTTTTCTTCTCTTCACTCACTTTGCAATATGTCTATTTCTGAAGTGTTCTTACTTTTTTTTTCTTGCCTAGAACTTTTGCACAGTACTGTGTACATGTAAAACATATATTAATCACACACACAAGTTTCAGTGATCTGGCTTGCTCTATAATGTTTATCGTGAAAGACTAAATGAAGGAAATATGGAAATCATGGAGATATATGAGGTATATGAGTATCATGAGCGTTTGAAAATCTTTTTGAAATTCTTATTTTTTTTAAGTCATTCAGATCTATCTATGTCCGTGTGATTTTTATTTTCTGTTTAAAGACCCACAGGATGAAAATAAAATAGGCATAGATGGGATCCAGTTGTTTTGTGATGATTTACACCTGGACCCTGCCAGCACCAGTGTACTAGTAATTGCATGGAAGTTCAGAGCAGCTACACAATGTGAATTCAGCAAAAAGGAGTTTATAGATGGAATGACAGAACTTGGGTAAGAACACCTGTTTGGAGACCGTGGTATACTGAAGATTCTGTGAGGTCCAGTAAAGTTTGCAGAAGTCAGTTGGCCCTGTATAATGCATAATTCAATGGATGAGCAAACTGAAGAAGTCTCATGAGTTCAATCATGCATCATATGGGGCCAGCCAAGCTACTCTTGAACAGTAGCTCACTGAGATTGTATAGTGAAATAATTGAGGTTAAACTGCGACTCTCCTACAAACGTTCTCTTCTTCACCCCCCTGACATTTTGTTTACACTGCAATAAGTTAAAATGTACACATTAAATTATCTCATAGCGATAAAATGACTCACTATGGGTACAGGCTGATTTTTTTATAAAAGATTTCTACTGATTACAAATATCGAATGGTCCATTTAGCTTCATTCCTTGTTTATACGTTTCCCCAGACAGGAAATCATTAGAGCGACAGGGGTTATGCATGAGAAGTTTGTGATGCAAACATTCACAATTCTCTTATTTTCATAACAACAAGTGGAATGCTTTTCTATAGTTCGCATTGTTTCCTAATTATATCTGAATTTTTGTTAGCACATAATGTATTAGTTTCAGAAGTAGGGATGCAAGGAAATGAAAATTTAGGATTCACTTGGCCGAAACCGAAAATGCCCCTTCCCACCTTTTTAAATAAAAAATAATAGCTACACTTTTAGCTTTTAGTAACACACCAAAATTGGATAAAAAATTCAATAACATTAATATTACTATGTATATGATTGTTAACAGCAATCACACTCCTATCATGCTCAGGCAGCCAGTACATGCTAGAACCTGGGCATGATAGGAGTGTGATTACAGGCTCCCTATGCCATGCTATCCCCCACATGCACATCCATGCTATCACACACACACTCATTCACAAACATTTTTATACTCATTCATTCCCTTAATCATGCATACTTGCTCATAAAAAATTCCTCCAAATCTAATAATAAAAATGTTAGGGTACATGCAATGACACTACCTTATGCATTCATTATGGTACTGGATTCTTTGTTTCTGTAGCACAATAACCATGTCAACTTAAAAAGTCTGAAGCGCCCCATGTCTTTGTGTGGCGTGTACAGGGAAGTCACACACCTCTGTACATGTATCTAGAATGCATCACTGTTCTGTTTTTGGTAGGTGTGACAGCACGGACAAGTTAAGAGCTCAGTTACCACGGCTAGAACAAGAACTCAAGGATGCTCTGAAATTCAAAGACTTTTATCAGTTTACATTTAATTTTGCCAAAAACCCTGGCCAGAAAGGTCTAGGTAGGTGCAATGTGTATATGACACACTGGCTTGTTTTATGTCTGCATTTATTCTATTATCTTATTTGACATTCATCGGTGGCCTTTTATTGAATCTGGGATTTTATGTGTATGTGTAAGCAATAATGTTGGTGTAAGTCAGGACTGGGCAACGTGGAGCTCTGATGCTGTTCAGCTGCAGCTCTCTTGAAGCATCATGGGGGTTTCAGTACAATAAGAGCTAGAATATATGTATTTTCTATATTTCCCCAGAAACTGTGCTTAAACTGTAATGAATATGTGGTCTGTTTTGCCCTTCTTCAGGGTACCTCCCATGTTATACTGTTTTTCTTTAAATATACATTTTCGAAAGCTGAGGCTTATTTTTAAATAGGTGATTAGGTTGTTTCGTTGGCGTGTCCCTGAATATGCAATATTTAACAATTTAGTAAATACATTCTAAGAAAACCTAGAAGTCATAAATAAGAAAAATCCTCCATGTAGTAGATTTACCTCTGTAAAGAAATCAGTTGTCTTCTACAACCTCTTTTTATTTCAGATTTGGATATGGCTATTGCATACTGGAATTTAGTATTATCAGGAAGATTCAAATTTCTAGAACTATGGAATACATTTTTGTTGGTAAGTACACATTTTTTGCTGTGCGGCCTTGATAAAAGCTGATTCGTAGTCTCTGTTCTCTCCCCGTTTTAAGCAATGCAGGCACTATATTGTCAAAATATTACCAACACTACACAATCTGTCGGCTCACCCTCACCTCCTGCATTTCTTGTGACGGTTCGGTGGCACTGTCTTAAGTTGCTTGCTTAGGCTCTTGATGTTTTAATGCTAATTCAGACGTTATTTACTCATCCCATGTTTTAGGAACATCATAAAAGATCAATCCCAAAGGATACCTGGAACCTTCTACTGGATTTTGGAAACATGATTGCAGATGATATGTCCAACTACGACGAAGAAGGTACTGCGTTTTATGATGGATACTTTCCAAGTTCATATTTGGTTTGAAGTATATTAATGAATGGAAATGTCTTTCCCAAATCATTCGATTGGTTGGGTATTATGTAAACGTGATCTCAGGTTGTACCCATCTTGGTAGGTTTCCAACCAAGGGCTGACCTTCTCCTTCACAAAGCTTTTGAAAAGGCAATAATGCCTTTTTTTTTCCTCCAGGCGTTGGTAAGACAAACAATGCATGCCTTACGGATGCCATTCGTTTAGCCTGAGCGGTTATTCACAAGTGTTTGTTTACTGGTGCTGGTTGTATACCTGCGCAGGTATTGATATGTGCTTTTGTACACTCCCAATGCATTCTTTCTTAGACATATAGAAACACACTGCAGGGAAGAGGCAGACTGGAGGCGCTTGTTGGATCAGTAATAGAAGCACCAGTTTCTGTAGAAACAGTATTCCTTGTTTATGTAAAGCTTAACTTTTTCTTTTCTTTCAGGAGCGTGGCCCGTTCTTATTGACGACTTTGTGGAGTATGCAAGACCATTGGTTACAGGTGGAAAGCGCAAACTTCTTTAACCATAGACTTCTCAAATGGACTAGTGATGCTTCTGCCATTTCATTAGACAATGGAGACTATTTATTGGCCAATAACTGAGGAGACCCTGTGGCCTAGGCACCTGGATATAAGGGGACAAAGTCACACTCAGACGTTCTGCCTCAAAACATTCTGGTGGACAAGCTATATGGACAGCTTGCGAAGATGCCCAAAAGAGAGCACTGGCTGTTTGTAGGATGCTGGCTTCATATCTTATATCGGTTGTATCATATAGGATGTAGAAATTGCATGATTTTATACTTTGGCCATTTTATTAAAACAAACAAAACCTATACAAAAAAAGTAATTTAAAGAGCATGCCATTCAGTTTACAAGCCAGAATAAACACCAGCAGTTACTGAACAGCTGTATTATATTGTATCTATATAAAAAGCAGTATTTGTGGTATAAATTAAATCTCTAATGGAAACTTATATGGCATGTTGTATTTTTTATCACTAACTCTTGGCTACCGTTACAGTAATAATACCCAAAAGACCGGGTGACATTGGAAGTATGGGCTCGGAGCTAACCACGTGCTTTGTATAATCTCGAGTGTTGAAACCTGGTACACCAATTAGACTGTAAGCTCTTTGTAGCAGGGGACTTGTTGTGGCGCTGTGTAAATTAACCCATTAAGTGCCAGAGACTGTTTGTAACACAGTGGAAAAATAGTCTGTTGCACATTCTTATGGTCAAAAAAAGGCTAAAAGAAATGATAGTTGCATAGTCTTAATGTACAATGACTTGCCTTGGTTTTTTTTTTATTTTGAACTATTTAATTAAAATTGTTTTAATATTTTAAGGGATTATATTTTTAATGCTCGCTGTTAAGGATTGGTTAAAAAGAACACTGGCATTAAATGTGGCTGGCTTATATTGCAAGATGTAAGGCACATTATAAATATCAAGCTCATATATTTCAAACTTTTATTATTCACAAGTCTGTCATTTTAATTTTTTCACCCCATGCCCTTATTCATGTGGAGTAAAGTACTGTTGCGATTGTTTATGGTTTATTCTATGACCATTTAAAAGTCACATAATTTGTGAAATGATGGACAACATCTGTTAAGTACCTCACAAACTGGAATGGCCAAAAACAAATTAAATACATTCAGAATAAAGTTTTTTTCTTTTCTTTTTTTTTTTAAATAATGGTAGCGTCATGTATAATGCCCTATTAAATAGAAGTTTAACAAATTTACTTCCAGTACACACAGATTTTGTTTTTCAACATGATTAACGTGGATCAAATCATGAGAAGCACTACTGTTGTATGTACATTTCTCCCTTTCAGTGAATGAATCGAAAAAGTCAGGAAACTTAACCTGCATCGGCCTTGTGCATGCACTGATTCTGGCCTTTCAGGTAGAGGGGGTTCCGCTAGTGTAAAGGTTTTTTAATATAAACAATGGCAGTATTAGTAAAGATGAAGCAGTACCTTAATGTTGGTGGATAACATGTTTTCAATCAAAGTATATTGTGCCGCTCAGTGTTCAAGCTTTCCCATGACGCAGTGCCACGTCTGCATGTGAAGACACGCAAGCAGCACGCTCCAGTGATGGGGTGACCCGTCGTTTGAAAAGCCCTGGTGTAATTGGTATCTGATATGGTTCTTGTATTTGCTTAAAAGGAAAAGTTGATTTTGTATAGACTGGTCTATGTAGATTGCTAAACTTAAGCACACCAGTGTTGCCCAAGCCTTAGAAACTGTGAACATTTTCTAAAACACCTTACAAAATAACAGGGAAGAATTTCTAAAATGCCATCGTGTCATGTTCAACATTGTATAGACAGGTTCTTGACCTGGCTAGTGTGCAATATGTTCTGATGTTGATGCACACATGTATAGGGGTCTTGCAAGCACACCAAAGATACAATATCACAAATCATGTTATGTTTAAATGAGATTACTCAGTCCTTATTCATACATCTGACTTCAATGTTGTCGCAAAAAATACTGTAAAATTGTAATACTTTTGTCATTGTGACACCTTTATACGTACTATGGATCTCTAACCAAGTTTCAAGATAAGGCAGTTGCTTTTGGCCTGTGTTGACCCTGCACATATCAACACTGCATGGAAGCCATGGACCAGAGAAGGTGATGGGCCAAAGATAATCAATAACGGGTATGTGGCATTCTTAACAACATCCAATATATGTGTGTCCTGGAATAAAATGGTCAATATGTTGATATGTAGTAGATAGTAAATCACAGACTTCCCAATGGCAGCATCTGAGCTAATGAGAAGTCTTACCAAGTTGAGTAGTGCTGCAACTCTGGGTTTATGGACCATACACACAGTGGGAAGGTACGAATTTCAGTAGAGTATAATATGCCACTATACATACATTTGGATATTCATGTTGGTATTCACTATATGACATTTGGATATTCATGTTGGTATTCACTATATGACATTTGAGACCTCATGACAAATAAACTCCCCCATATCATATATCTTTGACTACCAATTTTCTGGAAGATTCTTACAAACTCTTCTGCCAGCAGGGGTCAACCTTTCTCTGTAAAGTTGGATTCAGAAAATGTCAACATCACATTGTGGCCACATTAACAGAATTATAAATTGATTTAATATTTGTTAAAACAAAAAAAGTACACAATCGCTTTCCAATATTGAAGTTGCACCTGAGAGTGATATGTAAATAAAAACTCACACAAGATATAGGTTATCTGTAAAGAAAAAGACCCGTACTGGGGAGCAAGTTAACCCCTTAAGGACAATGGGCGGTCCCCAAACCCATTGAAAACAATGCATTTTGAGCCCGTACATGTACGGGTTTTGTCATTAAGGGGTTAAAGGAGACTTGAATTTGCTTGCATTTATGTTTATTTTACATGGTCTAGGTTTGGTTTTGGAAATGCAATTCTTAGTGCCTAAACCATAGATAAACAGGCAACATCTCTGCCTAAATTACTTGGTATCAAACAACAGACATAGCTGTCTATTCCATGCTATCTAGAGTCATGGGGTACATGAACTATATATATAATCAATAATCTGGCTCTCTTGAATTAATCCTAGTTCATTCCGGCTTTTGTTCAATAACCTCAAGTTACAATGCATATCGTTCCAGAGCATTTTTTGTTTAATTTTAAAGTCATTAGTAATGACAGTTTCCATCATTTTTTCTCGTTCAGCTTGGTGCCTTGTTTTACTATGTTCCTTGGGTGATTCAGATGCCTCCCATTACTGCGCCTGTTCTCTGTTGGACATGGTACTGGAGAAACTTCTGTATTTCTGTCATGTGGTATCCGGTCAGAAATATAAGATGACTGACTATATTAGAAACCATCATCCTTTTCCACATCACTTGATGCTTGTTAGTCTACATAACATGCTTAGGTGTCTTGGTTTGTTCCTATTACTGGTGGGTCATGTTCTGATTTCTTAGGACTGATCCTTACTTTTACTTACCATTACAGTTTTAGGAATGGTTAATTCTAACTTTACTGTCTGAATTTTGCTACTTTAATATACTTTCTGTAAATTCCCTAACATAAAGTCCTTTGGCTTGGTGTTCATCGATCTGAGTATTGGTTCACGGTCTGGAAATGCAATCAAAGGAGCAAAAATGGCCAATTTCAAAGCAATTCACAATTCCTTGGACTCCAGTCCTGAACATACATCATTTATCTAGTTTCTAGTTTCAGGTTCCATAGTTCTTCGTGTAAGACAATGCATCATAAAAGTATTTACTACATGAACTAGTTTTTGTGTTGCTTTACAAGCTCTGTTAAGTAAATGCAGGGCCACACTTATGTGGATCCGTAGTGCTTATACATATCACATCTCTCACACTCGTGGTCTGTATCGTCGACCACTACGATATCACATCATATCCCAGGGCTCAGCTTCCTCGGCACAGATCATAAGAGACCTGCTTGTGCGGTCCTAAGAAAGAGAACAAAGGACCCTAAAAAAAAGCTCCATGACCTATGCCCCACAAACCTATAGGCAGCCCTGAGTACATGAATTAATAAATGTTGTACCTGCTCAGCATACCTTTCTTGTTTAACATTTCACAGCAAAACACATATATGTAGATTTCTTATGCTGCCTTACAGTACTAAAAAGATTAAAAAAAGTTACAACCTATCTTATGGAAAACTCAACGGAATAAAATCCTAAAATATTTCAGCTGTTACTAATCATAAGAAAGAGTCATGAAATAACCTTTAGTGTAACCACTGAACTTTCAGAGTGTATAACAATCTACAGAAACGGTTACCCCCTTATCTTTATTTTGGAAAATTTAGATTTAGTAAGAGTAATCTAGCCTTAAAGAAAGCTTTTGATTATGTATGCCTGCCCACTCCTAGAGAAGACACAGAGTCACAAGAGGACAGTTGCGTTCTAAATTTGTTTTTATATTGATGCTCCACTGGCTGTGATCTGACATCCACTTACCCGTCGCTTTTACCCGTTATCAGTGGTCCTGATAATTGTATCTAAGAGCTCTGAGTTTGCCCATCCACTATATAACAGAGAACTATAAGTTGTGTCTTAGAATATGTTTCCAAAAATGGCTTGGATGTGACTTTTTTAAGGTTGCTGTTAATCTTCTCAATATGCATTGAATGCCAAGCAAGTATTACAATTCTCATCTAAGGATTTTAAATAAAAACGAGCTCTAGGAAAAAATGTATTGATAATATAAATCTTTTTTGTGATTCTATAGTATGCATTGGCCATGCTGCTTCCAAATATGATTAAGGCTGCTTTATTACTGGGCCTCCTGGCTGGGCTTGCCCCCAGGGCTAAATGACGCCAGCCATCCACTGTACTATATATTATTTTAAGGTAAAAGACACAATAAAGGTTCCAGCAGTGGCCCAATGTTTTAAAATCTGATCAGCCTAGGAGTCCATTGCCCCCCACACATTGCCAGCTCCCCCTAGGACAGTATTAGGGAGCTGTCCTCTTGCCACATGACAGCCTTGACCTAGGATATCTGAGGTGACAGCTTTACAGAAGAACTGCACAGTTTTATATGATCATGAATCCTGTCACCTTCCTACTTGGTGTTACAATATGAATGCAAAGAAATCTTTTCTGCGGAATGAAGGGAAATGATGGGAAATTAAGGAACCTTTGCATATAAGGCTCAGACTAAACTCTAGGAGGAGGCCCAAGCTGCAATTCATAAATGTAACACTTACAAGTGACAGCTGTCTCACTGCTGAATTCACGTTTGGTTTTATTCTAGATATCAAGGTTACGCTTTAAAGAATAAAAAAAAAATAAAGTACTTTAAAATGTCAGAATAGCACAAAGCCTCTAGTGTTATCCTTTATCTTGAACGTGAAAACATGATTAATAGTTAGATGGCAACATGTCCAACCGATAATCTGGAAAACAAAGCTTAAATGAATGATACCTTGCGTGGTCGACATTGGGTTACGTGACACTGCAGTGGGTATAATTACCCAGTGCTTAACAAGGGGAGGATGGACCTGATTCTGATAAGGAGAACATAGCCTTATAGAGCGAGTGCTATGCTGAGAACCTGGCAGCACGAGTGACACACTAAACTTAGACTGGGAACGTACAGACAAAAGAAAACCACAAACCTAAAGGAGCTTCCATCATGGAGAAGTTCAAAGCTGCAATGCTGCTGGCTGGGGTCGGCGATTCGTTGAGCTCCAAAAACTTCAGCTGGGAAATATGTTCTTCTGGGTCAAAAATTCAAGAGGAGCTGAAACAAATGGGGGGCCTGGAAAATCTGGTCTTGTCAGCTGACAAATGGCCAGTGAGTGATAATACAATAATGCATATGGCCACTGCAGAGGCTCTAGTGTCAGGTAAGGTTTGACCTTCAAATTAAAGGCGATGTTTTATCATTGTATGTATGCCGTACTGTATTGTTGTGATTCCATGTTTCCCCAACCTGTGATATGTATGCTGCCTAGGTTCTTATTAAGCTACAAGTTACTTTATAACACCTATATTTTTTGGAAGGAAATATATACTTCTTACAAACAAACAAAAAACACTAGTATTATTTTTATTGAAACGTTTTGATTAAATATTTTTTTTGCATGTGTATCAAACTCTGTTACAGAATAAAGAAATGTGTTGGTTAATGACAAAGATATTACAAGCTCAAAGGAACAGCAAGATCATTTCATTCTATGTGACCTCGTTTACAGAGTTAAATACATCATAATGCCAAAAATACAACACAACATAAAGATTGAATATTTCAAGATAATCAGTTGCAAAGATACAAGGAACAAAATTATAAGAAAGTGTAAAAGAAAACCAAAGGAATAATTAAAGTATAACAAAAACAACCATTATAGTGAAAGTAGTATTAATATGTTTTATGTAGGAACAAAATACTGTTTTATGTAGGAACCAGTATTCACACAGGTATGAGTTTGTAAACCTTTTACAAATTGACTTTACCTTGCTTTGGGGGCTACTGAAGGTCCTGCAACATAAAAGTGTAAAAAAACACCTTTAAAAATACTTGACAAAATGTAATGAAATTTGGTAAGCAAAAAGTCGGTATTAAATGTCAGACATGAACATCTGGAAAGAAACTTGCTTATATAGTAATGCATCTTTGTAAAGGCTAAAAGGACATTGTGAATGTAATTTCAGATGGCCATCAGATATACTGTGCTTGAATTGTATTTGTATTACCTGGTGTATAAATATATATATATATATATAATATTGTACTGTTTTGAAAGTGATGCTTAAACAGCAAATATGAAAAATATAGTGAATATTTCAGGCAAATGCTTTTTTCGATTATAAGCACTTTACACCTATTCGTTCTTTTGAGGTTAAAAAAAAGAAGAAACAAGATTTAAAAGATAGTACAACACAGTTAAATATATTATATACTAAGAGCAAACTCCAGATTGAAGATGGTCAGGTATAAAATGAACTATAAAACTTGGTGTAGCTTGTAGGGGGATTTCAGACGCAGCGATTTTTACATTTTTTGGTACAAAATGAAGCTGCAAAAGTGCAACCATAGTATACTATAGACACAGTGGGTTTATACACTAAAAAGAGAGAGTTTGCAGAATATATATTATGAACGGTCCAACCCAAGTCAGCTTCTGCTGCAAGAAGTATATAATGCACAGTTAAATCAGGGTTTTCCATCACCTTTACCCTCCATAACTTCCGTTATTGGTATTTCAGTTCTTCATACTGATACGTCTTATATTTTGCCATGAGCGGTGCACTTAAGTGTTTTAGAAACATTATATTTTTCCTTTAGAAATTGTTTAATACAGTGCCGTATTTAGTGACAAATGGAAAATATTAGCATTACAGACAGGTAAACTATCATTCAATCTAGGGGCCAACTGCACCAACTGCACACTTAAAAAAGTGGTGCATCAAAATAAGTTATATAAAGGAGATAAACGGTATTCAAAACATCAGGAAGAAAAATCACAGCCTCCCTACACGTTTCACCCGAACACAGGTGACTGCTTCATCAGAAGAAATCGGCCTCTGATGAAGCCGTGACCTATGTCTACCTGGCAGACCACTGCGTCTATGGTCCTTACCGTTGCCTGTTTCACTGAGCTTCTTCAAAAAAGCTTGGACAGAACCTTTGAAAACTCTGTCTGCCTTGAAATGTCTGCCTTGGAGGCACCTTACTGATCAGTATAACCACCTTGTGTCTTGTTGCTGTGCTCAGTCTTGCCATGGAGTATGACTTTTGACATTGAACTTCAGTAACCTCTCTTTGTTGGTGATTTTGGCTGTTCCTCACCCAGTTTTATTCCTCCTACAAAGCTGTTTCTGTTTCAGTTAATGATTGTGTTCCAACCTACATATTACATTGATCATCATTAGCACTTGTTTGATATAATTATGTATTAAATACACCTAACTATATGCCTACAAAATCCCAGACTTTGTGCAAGTCTACCTTTGATGCTATTTTAAGGGTGGTAACGCGAAATATTGATTTGATTTAGATTTTTCTTCTGTCCACTCCCTTTGCATGTTGTTAAATGATAATAATAAACTATTAACACATCTATTTTTTTAAAGCATTCTAAATGTATATAATTATTTCATGCCTGCACATTACTATATATACAATATATATATATACTTTTAGGTATATTCATATAGATTGATATTTAGATAGATATATCTTTCAATTATGTGCACCGAACTTATAACTCAGAAGGTCCCATTCTTTTGTTTGATAAATCGGGAGACTAGTTTTAATCTCCAGCCAAAGGTGGCCTAAATTTAGTTTTGATAGTCAGTGACAGGGAATGCTAACTATCTAAAAGCAAGCACTGCCAAGATAAGGCTTGTCGTGTTGACGTACAGTACACAAGTTAAAATTCTGTGCATTCATTGAGTTACCCTATAAGCTAACAATGTATTGCAAGCGGCAATCTCAAAATACCTTCCTTAATTGAATGCAATCCAGTCACCTATTTTGCTATTCATTTGGATACATCACCAAAGAATTGGGATTTAAACATAATCAGAATTTTGTTTACACATTTAATCAGAATTTAGTGGTATTAAACCAGGAGATGTCAACAACCCAATAGAATTTAAAATGAAGTTAGTTTTGGTATTTTAATTAATGTTTTGAATCATAAACAACATAGTGGTATTTGATTACAATTTCTGTAACCGATTAAGGTGTTAAGAAGAATAATATGTTTTATTAAAACAATTTAGTTTATAATGCATGTTCTGCACTCTTGTGACTTTTAGGGCAGTAGAACACTCATACCATGAAAACATTCCAAGCTCTTGGAAAAGAAAGGGACATCAGGGAGTAAGAATGACAGATTTTAATCCTAAAGATATGCTAGAAAACTGTTGATTAGCTGTTGAGAGACTTGTATATTCCATGTTTGGAGGATGTGTGCATCTGTTCTAGCGCAACAAGTCCACAGGGAGAAATGCATATAAAAAATAAGCCCAAAATCTAAAACAAATCTAAACAAATATTTATAAAACAAATATTATAATCCTAAAGTGACACTTAGTCAATTAATTTTTATAGTAGCTCTCAAAAACATCCATTAATAGTAGCTCTCATTAAATGTAGGGTCCGAGAGACCTCAATAGTTGTTTATTTGGTGGATGAAACATTGAAGTCCACTACCATGCAAATTAAAAAGGATTATATTTCCCTTTATATGAAGAAATTGTTAAGTATTTTTCCCTATCGATAGATGGGATAGCTTTTTGTCTGGCCAACAGGCTTTCTATTTTCAGCCACCTTGTAACCCATTAAACCTTCAATACTTTACCACTTTAATAGGTCGAGAAGAAGCAGGATGAGAGCTATGTTGAGACTTGTGCCAAAAAAGCATAGACCTTAATCAATTCTACAGGTCAGTGGTCCATGGTCAAGGACAGCGGCACAGTAGCTTACAGGACTGTCCTGTCTGAAATGGGGCCGGTGGGTGGCATCAAATGTATTTTCATTCTTAAGTGAAGTGCTTAATCAGACTAAACAAATGTCCTCTGAATTTAAGACAGCAGGCCAAAATAAAAAATACACCAGGGGAAAAACAACTGCAATGGATCACAAAGAAGCCAAATATGGACAATCCCAAAAATACATTCTCTACTTCTTAGACCTAAAGCAAGTTAATTCTAAATTCAACTGTATAACAATTTCACATTTTGTAACAGATTACTGGAGTTTGGAAGACCTGTACCGTAATATGGTAAAGCAATACATTGATGCAGTAGACAAGTTACAAGGAAGACGACAAGACCCAGCGACAATCAAAGGATGTTCTCATTTAAAGCCGGATAATTATTTGCTTGCCTGGCACACCCCATTCAATGAAAAAGGTGTGTATTACATCTTCCTCTCTCTCTCTCTCTCTCTCTATATATATATATATATATTATTCTCTATTCTCTGTTGTAATATAATAACCTACCACATACGACAGTTGCTACCAATTCTCATACATCAGTACACTTAGTCAATAGAACTGTTTTGTATGAGAGTAAACTGACGTGGGAAAATGCAAAATTTTAACTTTACTGGGCATGGGTCGGATATCAATTAAAAAGGTGACTCGACATACAAACACGTGACTCTACATACATATACATGTCTGTTCTTTGTTTAACCACTGAATTCAAGTCAAACAAACAAAAAAAGACACCGAACACCCTAGTCAGGCAGGACAGGACATTTGCAGGGGAACTGCCACCTACACAAGTTTTGGCCAAGTATTTGTCAAAACTACTTATAATGCGTTGTTTTGTTTTTTTAACCAATCCAACTGCTTTACAGATATTTAGTTGATAAGCAACGCACTCTTTTGGCTTATGGAAGCTAAAATCTGCTGCCATAGATTACAGAACTGAAGGTAGATCCCACCTCCTCATGCTACCCTTACAATGGCAATGAATCATTTTCAGACCTGGGAAGTCTCTGGGTTCAGTTTAAGGAAGTAATCAGGAAGGTTTCCAAAAATTTTAAAGCCATGAGAAAAAAACATCTGTTGTCTCGGTTTTTTTAACTCATTTTGTTAAAGTGTATATAAAACTATTATGCTGTAAATGAAAGTACAGCTATTCAGTAAATAATAAATTACATTTGCTTTTTAAAACTTTAATTTTTGTTACAAATGGAATAAGGTCTGTATATGTTGGGAACATTTCAGCCATGCATGTGAACACGATGTCAGTCTCACCATTAACCCCTTCAGGGCCGGGACGTACCTGGTACGTCATCGATGATGCGCGATCCAGTATCGCTATGGACGCTGGGATTGCGAGGGGCAGCTGCTACTGACCGCTGGGTGTCCCCAGCGATCCATAGCAGCCACTCCCCCTCAATTTTGTGCACGTGATCGCTTTGAAACGAATCACAAGCATGGAATTAAAATATTTAAATAAAACTGCGGTCTTAGGGAAGGCTCAGTACGGGGACTATAGGTAAACATTACACTCTATGGGGGGAGAACATTTATTTAGAATAATTTAGATAAAGGTTATAAAGATAACTTATTTTTTAAGCCTAAATGAGAGGACAGAAACTACCGTATTAATTTTTGTATACCAACAAGATGGAGCCCGGCCACGACCAAACGAACCTGAAACCTTTTTTGCTGCAGCGCCCCTAGAGACAGAATTGCATATTGCTCTTATTTGAGAATTGCATTCTGAGTATTTGAATTGTATTGCTTGTCTCCAAGTGAGAGAACTTGATGCATGATGAGACTTTACATAAAGTCTCAGAAGTGTTTAATGATAATCTTCATATTATATAGTTTGAGTATCATGTCATAAACATATTATCATTGTAAAAGAAAATATTGTACATACATATTTTTCAAGGAACAAAAATGAAGATATCCCATTTTTTTCAAGGCCTTCCCATCTCGAAAAATACTCCACTTAAGTGAGGTGAAAAAAATAAACTATTAATTAGGCTTGTGCATTTGGATTCGTACAAGTTGCAGATTTGCAGAATTTTGGCAAATTCAGGTATTTAAATGAAGCCACAAAAATGAGGCCAGACCCCCACAAAGTAGACAAAAACAACATTAAAAGCTCTGAATTTTCATCCTAAATTTGTGGGCCCTTTCACTCAAACGCTCATTCTTGTTCACTCTCTAAATGTTTCCCTACCATCTCTGCCAACCACTTCCTCTTCCATTGACCACTTCTGCTTCCATATCTTCTTGTTCTTCATTTGTTTATCATTTTTTTTTATCTGCAAAATGGCAACACTTCCATTGATGTCCTCCCCCCAATCCTCCAATCACCAAAAGTTATTGGAGGATTAGGGGAGAGGATGTCTACTGAAGCCCATCATTTTGCCCTAAGGTGAACTTCCATCCAAATTGCGGCACTCACGTCCTCTCTCTCATTTGGAGGTTTGAGGGAGAGGATGTCAATGAAAGCGCCACCAGTTTGTGGCCTAAGATAAACTATTTTTTTCTTGATGCCTTGTTAACCCTTTAACATAAGCATTTAGCATGACAATCATCGTTTTCTGTAGCGCTTTAAAATGGCTAAAAAGGACATAACGACATAAGCATACCTGGGAACTCTCCAGGTTTCAAACAGAGACTCCGGGTGAAGCGGTACTTCCCCCGGGTCTTGGGTGGTTTAGAAGAAACTTCAGCAATCCCCACTCCCAATCCACTTCCCCATTAAAAATAGAGTCACGCAACATCGGCGAGACTGCCCACTGACATCGGCCGGATCTCCTACCCGAATCCTGCAAGGAGGGCTCCGAGTACCCGGAGCCAGAAAGTTCCCAGGTATGTATATAAGTAGTGCATAATCTAACAATTTCAATTTACAGAAGAGGGCACAGCTGGTATTGGTGGTTTTTCTTTAATCTGACCCTGAGGATTCAGTCTTTTGACCGTATACAAGTTGTGTTGACATATTTTTTTGCCTGCTTGCTATATTTTTAAAATGCTGCTAGTATACCATATGAGATGGGCATTGTTCGTGCAGGTTTGTTACGAAAAAATGTTGTTTGCAGTTTTAGGGTTCAGTCATAGGAGAGCTGCCATGTTACTTATATTCTTGCCTCGGCTCTTTACTTATTTTGTTAGGCTCAGGATATGGCGCAGCAACCAAAGCCATGTGTATTGGGATGAGATACTGGAAACCAGAGAGCCTTGAAACACTAATTGAAGTCAGCATTGAATGTGGCAGAATGACACACAACCACCCGACAGGTAATATGCACAGTGTTCAGCTAATTATAATCAACGTAAGGATGACTTTATTTTTTACTAATTTGACTACGAATAGGTCACATTTAACAGCAATATATGTATTTATATATATTCATAGAAGAAATGTTTGTAAGTCCATTAAATTGTTATAAAATGGATGTAACAACTGGGATACAAAAAAAACAGCACCCCAAAAAATAATAATTGCTTGTGTTAAACGTGTAACCCCTACACCATGTGCAGGAACTTGGTGGGGCACGGATGGGATAACTATTAGAAAGATTGGAACAAAAACTTGGTGGGGCATGGGTAGGATACCAGTTAGCCTTCCCCATTTGTCTCTGCAGTTACTCTTAATAAAAGTGGAATACATGCAGTACCTTTCTCCCAAACTGCAAGCCATGGTGTCTGATTCCACTTCTTACTTGTATACAATAATATATAATGTATTTTAGTCATCATTTGTGAGAGGAAGGAATGACAAACATTACTTTAACCATAGGATTTGAATGAGTGCCGTTGGGAATTATTTCTAGCGAGGCAAATACTGGCTACTCTTGCACAAGCCAGGGAACCTCCCAGTGATGACGCATAGAGACACCTCTCTTCTTAGGGGGGTAACTGTTGGTAAGGACAGAGCTAGCTGCATGTAGAGACAGGGCTTGCCCCATTGTGGCTTAAGTAGGAGGGCAGGGAATAGGCACTAGTAGGCAGGGAGTTAGCAGAAGAAGACAGGCCCTGGGCAGGGAGTGGGATTGGACCATCAATCTTCGATTGAAGAAACCAAGCTTTAGTTCTAGAGAAGCACTGCTTCAGCCAGAAATGCTCATGCGGTAGCTGATGCCATGAATGACATCATATCCCAACATAGTCACTGACATTACTAGTGGTTCACTTAACACTAATAGAACAGGAGTGGGTTCTTATAAGAAATGCATTTATAACTCATTCAACTATGCCCAAAAAGTCAACATTAAAACAGATCAGATACTTTAAGATTATACTAACATTATGGCAGTAATTCTAGCTGCCCTGAGTAACTAGTAGCAGCACTACTTTCTTTTGCCTGTGTTATTTACCTTTTATGTAATTAGAACACTTGTATTGAATCGGACCGTGTTAGTCGAAGCAAATGCAAGGAAATAAATAAAATGGTCAGGTATGCTTCATTAACATACTACAGCGACGCTGTACAGGAGCCTGGAACCATCAAAACATTTCACCACAAATAAAATAATTAGTTAAATGAGAAAAAAGTTAGAGAGAACAGAAATAGGATCCAGTACAGAAAGAAGCACTGCATGTAAATTGAGCTATACCCTATTCCAGACACCTCCTGTGGCTGCCTGTGGAAAGACATAAAGAAAACAAGCGCATCACCCTAATTGTTCCAGGTAGCCCAGCTCAAGAAGTTACATTGTTCCATTGAACATCTCTCTGGTCTTGAAGATGTTTTTGTGGTCTGGAATAATTTTAAAAAGTCAAAACAAATTTAAATACTTTTAACAACTTTATATAATCCTTTAGGTCCTTAGGTGTACTTTACCTTTCACCTGCTGAAAGCAGCACTGGTCCTCATATGTCACAGGAAGGGCGATTTTAGACCATCTTTGGGAAATTCGCTATGACACTTTTTGAATTTGCCTTGTGTCCCAATGTCCAGGATTCCTAGGCTCGCTCTGTACTGCTCTGTTTGCATCTTATGCTATCCAGCAGAAGCCTCTTGTCCAGTGGGGTAGGGACATGCTAAAGGTGATACCAATGGCCGAAGAGTACTGCAAGAAGGCCATACGACACATGGCAGGTAAAATATTTGTACTTCCATAAAATATTTGACATTTATTGAGTTTGATCAAAATGAATTTCAAACCCATGTCATAATGACTGCATTAAAATATATTTTACATCTGCTCAATATAGGTTTCTATCACAGGCATTACACAGTCTAGTTTAAAAAAAGACTATAAAACTATGGTCAAAGTGTTTATGCTTTTAGTGTGAGAAGCATAGTCTGAGAAGCATAGTGTGAGAACATAGGTGATGTTTTCTCTTTAAAGAATTGTCACATCTGAGTTAAAACTATAATTTAATTCACAGCTGAATATCATCAATTACTTGTGGATTGAGTTTTTAATTATTCAGATTTCTCTGACATCTCATCTGCTTCCTTCAAATGGAATAAATGCAAATTTGCCTTCGCCTCCCAGGATCCCTTTCATGAATTATTTAAGACTGTAAATGTTATATTATTGACATTATAGGCAATCTGAGTACGTTAACATATGTGTACAGTGCATTGTCCTGCATATCAGAAATTGTGACCAGTGGCCTACATAATATCTTCCAAATTCAGTCTATATGACAAAGTAGTATTGAACGAAAATGTATAAATGTAATTCAATCACCATCTGATTAGGAATATATGAAGGAATATATAATAGGAATATATGAAATAGGAATATATGAAAGAAACAAGGGCATATAGGTATTCTTGTCTGTGATTCTTTGGAAAGTGAACGTTCACGCCACATGCTTGTAATTTTATATTGATGTCTCAACTTCAGAATACCAAGAGCACTGGTTCTACTTTGAAGCCAAGTGGCAGTTTTACCTGGAAGAGCGAGAAATAGCAGAAGACAATGAAAACAAGCCCACTTTTCCCGATAAGTATGATGCAGACGAAAGAGACAAGGTAAGCAATTGCAGCCAACCTTTGGCTATAGTTCTCCCAGGTGAATATTGCTAAACAGAACAAACAAAAACCCAGAAGAGAAAGTGAAAGGTTAAAATCCCCATTATGAATGAAAGAATGAACACTTAATTCACACTATTTCTCTATATGGATATGGATCTATAATTGAGGTTGCCAACTCTGAAGAGAATCTTTTCTTTTTTTTTTTTCAAGACATACCGGAAATGGAGCTCAGAAGGCCGCGGGGGAAGAAGAGGACATGATGCGCCTATGATTGCATACGATGCTCTTTTAGGTGCTGCTGGTGATTGGAAAGAGCTCTGTAATCGAGCCGTGTTCCACGGAGGTATGTGACCAACTCTTAATGAACACTTTGAGTGCACAGACATTGCGTATCACCTAAATGCACTTACTGTAGTCCTCTAACTACATTTTAATTCACATTTGTGAATAAATTACTTTATCCGTAGAATTCTGCGTGGATGTTAGCCTAAAAAGGGCCACTGTGTCCCAATATAAAGACTTCAGGTTCCTTGAAGAATAAAAGATTTCTGCAGTGGGGCTAGGATTTTGCTACTTAATGATGTTTTCTGACACACACCATATCAACGATTAGTTTGTTTTGTAGAGAAATTTATTTTTATTAATCCAAACCTCTTTTATTAAAGGAGCACTTTGATGCATATGATATCTGTGTGGTCCTTTTAAATTCTTTTGCAGAATCCCCCATATGCATTTGCTCGTGCCTTCCAACTATTTTCCCTGTATGAGATGTGTTCAGCGGAACAGATCTCTGTGCATAATACATCCATCTCCAGTCAGCTCTAGCACTAACTCACTCTAGCAGTGCAGGCGAGGGTCTTTTCACTCCTGGTTATTTCAATGAGAGGACTTTCCTGCTACTGATTAGTACGATCAGCCAATCAGTGGCAAGAACAGTTAGAGTATGTAGGAATGATGGCAGCTGGAGCTACAGGGCTACAGTTTCTAACTCAGGTAAGTGTATGGTTTTGTTGGTTTTTTTGTGCATTTTAGAATGCATTGTAAAACACTCACATATTATTTAAAAAATATATCAGGGACAGTAAACTGTACATTTCAATGATTTAAAGACCCATGGTTGCTTCTGATGTATAGTTTTGGGTATGAAGAACCACTTTTCTTGCTTGGTGTCTGTTATATAAAATTCAGCACTCCTATCAAATTTGTGTTTGTGTTTCAGGAGAAAGCAGTGCAACTGGGTCTATCGCTGGCTGCTTGTTTGGGCTACTCTACGGTATGAATGCTGTTCCAAAGGGTCTACACCAGGATCTAGAACTAAAGGAACGACTTGAATACCTGGGTGATAAACTTCATCAAATATCTACAAAGGAGAAGTAAAGCAGTTTCTGCTATTTTCTTTAAGCATGACGTAGTGGTTCGTTATCTTCTATAAATATCCAACAAGAGATAGGACACAGTTTTATTTTAGCAATGACATTTGATGTGTTGGCTATTCGTAGTGAGCTGAGTGTTTACAGTAGTTGTACGAGTTGTATTTTAATCTACTAAGTACTAAAGTTTGTGGAGGAGTAAACCAACCTCCCATTTAACCATATGTGTATATAAGAATACCTTTCTTCTTGGGGCTCCAGGTGTGGCAGCTGATAATTTGTCCTTCAGGACAGCTTTTTATCTCTAGGTTGTGGCATAGTTCTTCTTTCTTTCTAGCCCATTCTTACCCAACCCACATTCCCAGTGGCCTTTTTGCTGTGGCTTCATCCCTAAAATAAAAGATAATAATAATAATAATAGCTTCATTATGAAGAACACTGTGAGTGAGGCCCAAGGTGACGTTTCTATGCATGCCTATTACAGGTATATTGCTAGCGAGGAAGACGCAGTTTATTTAAATATACAAAAGGTTTCACAGTTATTTTTTGACAGTAGTCTCCAATTAACCTGCCACCAGACTCAAGCTACTGGCACTTCTTGTCTTCTTCGATTTCCTACAGAAGTTGTGAAACCAAGAATCAAAAACTAAGCAACCCATTATAAGAAACAGATTGCAGTATGTAGCCAGACACACATATTTTGTTGAGGTGTTCCCGTAACTCCCCTATTAGTAATGGTCCATTCGGTAGCTGTAATAGTTTTCACTTTCCCCGTCTCAGTGGCATTCAACTTTCAGGGCAAGAACTGACTATCCAGTCCGCGGGCCAGTAAAGTAAAAGTAGTGGGACATGGTATGGCCAGAGCATATGGTGGGACCAGGAAGTAGGAGCTGATATTTCATCTGGAAAGCTGAGAATTTGGGGATATAAATATCAACAACAATTAGAATGATATTGTTTACCCGAATGCATGCAGCGACCTATAGAACTGAAATATTTGATGATACTGTATGGTCTTTTAGTCCACAGATACAATGTTAAAATGTGCACTTTGAGTGTACTGAAGCATGCTGAGTGTGTGTGTGTTTCATGTACTGAATGCGATTGAGTAGTCCGTTTAATGTATGGAAAGATTTCTTGCTCATTCTAGCCTGTCATATTCTATTGCCTGTAAAATATGTGAATAAAATTAGATTTTACATCCCTATTTCCTCTCCAAGATCTTGTTGTGTGAAGTTCTAAAAAAACTAAAGGTGCAATCAAATCAAAAGCAATTTTACTTTCCTGACATTGTTCAATGCAAAATTAAACACTTGTCTGTGAAACGCCATAGAGAAATGAATTCATGCAGTTTTACAGGAATTATTGAAATTATCCTAATAAGCCAATCACACCATGAAATAAAATATATTTTCCCTAAAAGTATACTTTGTTTAACAGATTGCATCTTTAAGTGTCTGTGAATGAACTATATGCATGGTTTGCAGGCAGTAATATTTTGTATCCAGTTTTGTCAGTATATAATACGTTGCGTCCCTTACATATTATTTTTTATGCTGTGTTTTTTATTTGCACAAATGTTATTATATTCTGTGATGTAGCAAGGGAAATTGTTATTTTTCTTTTTAAGTAGTGCTGATTGAACGTGGGCTCAATGTGGACTTAAAAAGTCTGATAGATCAGGGTAGCCAGCCATTTATTATAACCCCTTGGGGATTAGAACTCCCAGCAAGCCTAGACATCCGATGGGAGGGTGCACGTCCCATTAACCTTCACATAACTTTCCACTTGCCATTGGACTAATGACATTGGCACACTGTTCACTTTTGCATGGCTAAATAATACAAACACTGTACTTTAAGTATACCTGTAATTCTGAAATTGACAAGGTGTCTATGTATAGTTGTACTACTTCTATACTTATACATTGTGCTAGGTAGTTTACTGTACATGTATAGGTTAAACGCTCTCTTGGCCAAAATATCACAGCATTATTATCTATAAAGTCAGTGTAAACTAAAACCAGTGGAGGGCTGTAACCTTTTTGGCACGGGAGAGCAAGTAAAGCCAAGTAGCTCCCTTTCATGCACTCGCACACACTCACTCTTACACACCCTCCGGCCAGCCCGTGTTACAACTATGGGTGCAGAAAGGTGTGTGTATATGTAGTCCTCAAGGCATAGTCCCAGAGTGGTATGGCTGATGGAGTTTTGTAGAGAAACAGAATCAGACACACACCTGTGTTTCAGGTATACATGTAAAATACTCCATTAGAGGTCTTCAGGCAAAATTAAATATATTATCAAGAAATACTAAGGGATTTCCATATGTATAGCTAGGTGGAGAGAAGAGCATAACATTTCAATACTTAAGGGATTTAACAACATGCAAGAGAAAAGCCCTCCTCAAAGGAGGAGAAATGTTAGAACAACATCTAAAACTAGAGGGTCAGAAGTTGTAATGTAAGGATGTTTTACTTTACTGGTAGATAAGTGGAACAGCCTTACAGCAGAAGTGGTAGAGGCTAATGCAGTGAGAGAATTTAAACATGCATGGCATAGGCATAAATATATCCTGACTCTAAAACAAGACCAGGGACCAAGGTTTTTTTCTGGTGTCAAGCTAAGTGAAATCACATTTATTGTAAAAACCTTGAGATTAGGTCGCCAATAAGTAAATTAGGAACGGATCTAGTGATTAAGTATTGTATGAATAAAGGCAGAAGGCTTCTCATGTTATAACTTGCTACTCCCGATGTATATTTAGCTGCATGAAACAGCATGATACGTGCGCACCTGCTTTGTGTTCTGTGTCAGTGCCGCAGTGTACATTGTTATGGTGTGTGGACATATACATCAGTCACGCAGCAACCCCATCCTCCGACGGCATCACAAACTAATCAAGGGGATATTCAATATTTAAATATTTAACACGTAGAAATAATCTGATGAATAAAAATGCCTACATTTCAATCCACAAACAAATTACCAACGTATAATGTAACTAGCCTGATCATTAAACTTGATGCCATCATCTTGCATTATTTCCCATAATGGATGGTAAGTCATCCATCATGTAAGTAATTTATTCTAAAAAAAAACCATGTGATATCCCCTCAGCTTTTTTGTGGCCTGCAGGGTGTTTGTAAGAGCAACGCTCTGCAGGGCTGCCAAGAACCTTTACTTGCACCCCATTTTTGCATGTTGGCATACGAGTTGCATTGCGGGGGGTTCACTGTGTTCTTTTCTGAGCCAAGCCAGAAAGAAACAATGTACTGTATGTGTAGCTACCGGCAAAGTCTACATGCGGTATTTCGTAATTAAATAAAAGCTTGGTATACTAAACAGGCTTCCGTGAGTCAGAAATAGTCAGAAATAGTCAGAACTGCCCTTTAAGCATTATTGTTTTGCATCAACTGCTTCATTGTAGCTCAGCCGTGTCCATGAAAATCCACTCTCTTCAATTATTGGGATAAACTGTTCAGACATCCTTTAGATCAAATTATTTTATTGATTGCAAAAAAATATTTAGAGTAGCAAAAAAAATTCCAGATTCCAAAAGCAAAAAATTAGCTTATATATGAAATAAGCCAGAAGCATGTCATGTTTTTTGTATTTAATTGTTTATTTACACAAATTTAATTTAATGTTTACCTTGAAACAGAAGAAACAGACAGACATATCGCAGAATATTGTCTGACGATGAGCGCTGACGCTCAGGGCACTTGTTGGCACAAAATCAAATTATTTTACTGCTGTGTACATAACATTGGGTCCACTTGTCCCAAGCCTTGAAGATGCCAAAAATGTGTTGTTAGATGATATAAATAGATGGCCCGGTATTAGAGAAGAGACACTTGCTTAATCCTCTAACTCAGATGTATTTCTGTTTTTGCAAATAAGATATCATCTTGTTACAATAAATTTATAGTTGGATCTATGTCATGAACATATTAAAAGCAACAGCTAGGTCAAGACTGACCTTTATATCATTAGTAGGCATTCTCGTAAACAAAGTGGCCCATTATATTTTTGGCTTTAGTCTCTAAGATCTCTGGACTTTCAAAACAATTTGATTAGCCTTGTAGGGAAGACCATGATACATACGCATCAGTGCATGATTATATAGTTAAAAGTAAGATAGATAGATAGATAGATAGATAGATAGATAGAAAAATAGATAGATATGTATTAATCACTCTCTCCCTCTATAGTAAGGTGTAATATTGGGAAATATAAAATGAGAAATTAGACTATTAGATAAAAATCAGTAATACAGTCTTATACAATCTAAGAAAAAGGTTGTAATATAGTAAGGAAGAGCCACGTATGCTTTTAATACCAAAGATTTTATAACTGAAGAAGGAATTTATGAAGTCTTCAAACGTTACCTGACTCTACTCTACAGAATATTGGTCCACCAAAAGGTATCACAAGCGTATTTAGATTAACCTCTCTGGGACCAATACAGCACTTTCTATTTTTATGGCAAATGCTTTTGGTATATAGCAATCATTCTTGCCCGGCCAATATAATTCTACCACTCTTAAAGTATAAATTGAAAGCACGTTTTTAGTGTTTTACAGTATTTTTTTGGGTAGAACACTGTCAGCGTTCACATGTCAGTGGATCAGCAGTGTGCCATATTTCAGCATCAAAAACATACTGGAGATATAAATCAGCCCTGGCTCATCAAGGCCGGCAGCCAGTTAATCACACGCATGAAACCGCCAAGCTGCATACACGTGGTCTTAAGTTATAGTGTTACATGACTAGGCAAATAATCGCTTTGTACGGCCACGTGTATCCAGTGACGCTTATGGTAAGTGGGAGGCACAAAGACCACCAGCTCCCCGGCTGTTTGCTCTTTGGGGCCAATTTTGGCCTGTCATCCATTCACAATGTTCTTTACAACATCATGAAAAGGAGGTGTCAGGTTCATCTGGTGGTATTGCTATTCTGTAAAGGTACTGTTGCCATTTCCTCTAAACACACATTATTTTGCGTCACCAAGCTGACTGAAAAAACATACATTTTCTTGAATTGTTTGTTTCAGGAAATGTGTATCAATTTTAGTTGCAATAACCCAAGGCATAACCAAAGCAGCTTTATAAACACCATCTACTGCATGGTAGCGCATGACCCATTACTGTATAAGAACATATATGCTCATCGCTAATCTATGTTTTGAGAGGCAATACTCAGTCAGAGGCTATCACCAGTGTAGGCCCTAATGATTGACCCTTGTATAATTACATGGAGAAAATGAAAAAGCACCTGTGCTTCTGTAAAGTAGTGATTCAAACAAACCAGCATAGTTTTCTGGGACTTGATTGTTGAACATAAAAACACTTAACATTCAAGCACTTAACATTCTCCAGAATCTACTACAGAATTTGTCATCGGATAAGAACCATTTGGTCCATCTAGTCTGCCCGTTTTTCTGATGTAAAGACTCGGACCTTAATCAGTTCTTGGTCTTGTCTTAGATTCTGGGTAGCTTTATGACTGTTCATGTTTTTTTGACCACATACTCCTACATCCCAAATGCAGCAGTTGGTTTCAGATAATAATACTTACAGTCAAATACAACTACATAGTCACAAGACTCAGTCAGAAGAACACTTCTGTTAGAGGAATAATAGTGGAATAAAATTATTCTTAATAATGTCTACAAGGGACCTTCATTTTCTTTTCTACAGCACAATAAAGACAGCCCGTCATGGTGGTAAAATATCAATTGATCCGATGTGGCTGAAAAAGAAGATAAACAAGAATGGTAACCTCGGTGTGTGCTTAGTTCTCAGTAGCCTGCTCCATTATATCACAGACTTGGCTGACTCACCAAAAACAAGCAAGCAGACCTGCAAGTTCCCAGAAGGCCAGCCCAAGTGCCGTAAGATTGAGCAAGCCTTCAACGGGAGCATGAAACGACCCACCAGATTTCAACTTTTACAGTCCAAGTTCATGAATCCAAACCAGAAGCCCACAATGACAAAGCCAAGAGAAGTAGGGAAGTTAGTATTTACAGAAAAGCAATGTGCACTTAGTGGATCTGCCAACAATCCAGTGAAAAAGTTAGATCTTTCAAAATATCAATTTGTAAAGAAAGATGGCAATGATTTGCCGCTGAGCAATGTTAAATCTCTCAGGAATAAATCCAATGGAAAAAGTAGAGTCAAATCTATCCTAAATAAATTTATAGCAGCAGAAGAAAATGGAGAGAAGGATAATGCTACAAGTACCGGGAGTAATAATGTGAAAAATAATTTACCCAAAATACTTAATAAAAATGCGGCTATTTCAGTATTAAAACAGAAGTTTGAACAAAACCCTGCAATTTGCTCAGTAAGACAGGCAAAGACTTCTTTGATCTCTGCAGAAAACAATAAGAAGAAGAAGACTCCTTCCACAATGATGCATATTAACAAAGCAGAACTTAAGGTGCTACAGGTCCCAACAATGGAGGTAGCATATCTCCATTCGTTACAATATGAACATGCAAATCTGGTAGAGGAGGCAATGCCAGACTACAAAGTTGCATCATACTGCCCTGTAACACACCTGTATAGACCACCTCAAGATAACGCCAGACAAACTAATATGGTAAACATCACAGAACAGTTGCAGAATGAAAGGACATCAGTCAAAAATGATGCAAATGAACAAGTTGATCCAAGTGGATCAAATAAGCAAGACAGTTCAAGCATCAATGTGGTTCTAAGTAATGAGATAAATATAACAACAGAAACAGAGAGCACTAAAGCGACACATGGAACTACTAATTTTGATGCAGAGCACTATTCTGAAGCAGAAACTAAGATGACACCTGAAGAAGAAAATATATTGGAATCAGGGACAAAGAATGGACCTACTAAAGAGACAGAGATAAAACATGATACATTAGTTACAATGTTAAATGAAAAAGACACAGGTGATATCCATCATAATGAAATCTTCCAGGTAGAGAGCATGAAAAATAAGTGTACAGGTTTCATAGTCAATCATGAATTCCCTTGTGGTGAAAGTAAGCAAGAAAAAGAAAGTAAAGAAGAAAGAACTTGGCATGAAGCAAACAATAAAAAGTACATTATTGGAGAGAATGAAATGGGAAATGCGAATGAACCAGTACAACAAATCGCAAAGTACGATGAAATAATTCTTAGCAAAAGCAAAGCTGGAAACGGGCACAGGGAAAAAGCAGAACAGCCAGCAGAGAACAATGAGCTTGTCCTTGCTAAGAATGAAGGTAAAGATGAGGAAACAGTTGGGCAGCTAAAAGAAGGCAATGAGCTCCTCCTTGATAAAAGGAAGAATGAAGGTAAAGATGAAGAAACAGTGGGGCAGCCAAAAAAAGGCAATGAGCTTCTCCTTGATAAAAGCAAGAATGAAGGTAAAGACGAGGAAACAGTGGGGCAGCCAAAAGAAGGCAATGAGCTTTTCCTTGATAAAAGGAAGAATGA
>VKOC01006763.1:0-23479 GCA_009364415.1 Spea multiplicata
TTTCCCAAATGAGCCTTCTCTGAGCCTTCTCTCCATAACCCCTCTGATTGCAACCCACCCTGTGCTCAAGTACAAGTAAGGCCTCTCGTTCACTGCTACGCCTGACCTCCTTCCTAGTGGTTCCTCACATCTGGTCCTTGTGCACAGATATATACAGCTTTTATTGCACATTAATGCCTATTCTGCATGTATTCCAGCATCCAGTGGCATGGGCGGCATCTGGGATTTCACATACAAAAAGTATTTTACTAGCCATTTTTTTATTGGTAGTGCTGTATGCAACACTGAACTGTCCATTTAATACTGCGTTCACTATTAAACGATGAGTATTTTTTTTCTATTTACGTTTGTTTTAAAATTGTCTAAATCCCAAACCGTACACTGCTCCCTGAAACCTAACGAAGAGCCTGAAAACGCAGGCGTGCCCACTTCCAAAATGGCTACCACGTATACAACACAAACTCTTCTAGCCTAGTCATGCCCTTTTGCGATATGTCTGCCGATTCTGCCGCATCATTGTGCTGACGTAAGACGTCGCTTTACGTCCTATAAAACATTGGCAAGCACACTTTCCCGGCTTCCCAGGAGTAAATATGGCGCTTGCTAGCGTAGCGAAATGCGAAGGCCTTTTGTGGAACCGACACCGGGATATTTTGGCGAATAATAACGCTGACTACGAGGCATTGAATTTCCAGTTGCCTCCGGGGGCCGGTACGGGAGTCGCCGAACCCGGGATAGAGTTTCTTCATGGAACTACCACGCTTGCCTTCAAGGTGCGCGATGATGGGGATTACGCAGCATTTCTGATTAGAATGTGTCCTGCTATTAGAGTAAACTGGTCACTTTATATGACAAGACCAAATTATATTGTTTAATGTGTCTGTATGGAAGGGCCTCGTTCGCTTTGGGCTAATGTGGTCGCCATTTATATAAAGCCTATAGAAACCAGGGAGTTCATTGATGTGGGGCTGTGGCCCTTAATATGATTTACACAAACAGAAGCGGCGGGGATGCTGTGAATGGCGGTCATTAGGGGGAATGTTTCATTTGCTGGGGGGGGCTGGGTTAATGGATCTTACTGGATGGTGGCTATTTATATAGATATGTAAATAATTGGTGGGTCAGTAATTAATAGGAAGGGGGTACAGGTAGAGCATCACGTTATTTGACAGGTGCACCTGGAAATTAACTTATCATGCCAAATTGGGAGTAATAAAGCTGTTTTCTTACTGTGGTACCGGCCAGTTCATTGGGGTTTATAATAGCACCGTAGTTTCTCATTCCCGGTGTATTTTTATATACATGCATATATTATCAATTGATGAATGGCTCCTAACATACATATAGACATGTTTTAATCTGTTCTATGAAAATCCCCTTGTCGTCCATACAATTATTATTTTATTTATATAGCCCCACAACTTACGCAGCGCTTAATACAATAAATATATTCTAGGGGTATGACAAGACGAGAACTGACTAAGACAAACCGATCTATTCGGTGTTGTAATACTTACAAGTGTAAGGATTGTGCGGTTAAACTAAAAAGCACACTTGCCTTTCTGACTTCAAGAAGGACTAAGTATGAAAAGTGATGCAAAGTGTTTAAAAGTGGTCTGATCGCCGTAGCAACCAATCGAAGCGTCCAATCAACACGCCACACTTGAAAAACTCACACCTTGTCATAGTTGCCCAGGAGTAACCGAGGTGTATTGAAGTCCTGTGTTGCTACGTTAAAAGTGACAGTGTGGCGTAACACGCATTGAAAGAGCCTAAGGTCTGTACAGAGAAAATACTCGGACACAAAGGAGTTAACTGAGATTTTGTCGTACTGATTTTTTTCATATTACTAGGAAAATGTGACAATACCGGTATATAACAAAAAAAATATTGTTCTGGGAAAAAAAATCCATGTCTGTTTTGGAATTTCAGCTTTAATACTATGGTATATTTTTACATTAATATTTACAGGAGTTATGGCCAAAAATGTATTGCTATATTTTCAATGTAGTAATACATGAATTAAGTTATTGCTATTCAGTATAATCAATATAAGAATACGGGTAGATGACAAAAGGAAAAACTTTTGGCTTATGTTGAGCCAGACCATAGAATGTACCTTTGTTTCAATTGTGCTCAAGTTTTCTGCACAGTATATCATCTGTTGTCTGAAGCTGCAACTACACACCCTCAGTGGTAGTGTGTTCCATACATACACGCATACATACATACATACATACATACATACATACATACACACATACATACATACACAGATGCATGCAGGGGGACCCATTAGTCCCTTTAATATAATTTCTTCCTGCTACATCAGGGATGAGACTATATTTACTATCACAACTCTTACCACTAATAGTTCTATTTATTGGTAAAAACTAGACTTTCGACACTATGGATGTCCTTCCCTGACACACACTTTCTATCACTTCTCCTACCGTATTGTGTAAATATGGTAGTGGTGGCTGCTTTGTAAGCATGTCCTGGTATCTGATTCTTATGACATGTATTTCTTCCTTTCAGTTCCGTCATGGTGTGATCGTCGCTGTTGATTCACGTGCCACCGCCGGATCTTACATTGCCTCACAAACAGTGAAGAAAGTTATTGAAATTAATCCTTACTTACTAGGCACAATGGCTGGAGGAGCAGCAGACTGCAGCTTCTGGGAAAGGCTCCTGGCTCGACAGTGTCGCATCTATGAACTAAGGAACAAGGAACGCATTTCTGTAGCGGCTGCATCCAAGCTGCTGGCCAATATGGTGTATCAGTATAAAGGAATGGGGTTGTCCATGGGAACCATGATATCTGGTTGGGACAAGAGAGGTCCCGGTGAGTAAAAACCAAAAGATGTATGCTGTATTGTATTTTCTACGTTGGTTAGCTAATTCAGGGCCACAGTAAGGTTGGGTGCATGGCATCTGAGGCACCCTGCGGGATCACATGATTCGTGTTATGTGGCCAAGTAGTAGTAGTAGGAAAGAAGCTCCCACTGGCAGCGGAGACAGGACTCCATGTGAAAGAGAAAAGGAAGGAAAATAAGGTGTGATGATGGGAGTGGTAGAGCTTGTGTGTATGTGAAAGTGTATGATGTTAGAGAGTGATGAGTGTGTATGTTATTGTATGGAATCTGTTAGCGTGTGTGTTAGCATATGGTTTTAGTGTATAATGTTAGCATCAGTTTGTATGTGCTAGTATTTGGTGTTAGCGTGAGTATGTGTGTCAGGGTGAGTCCAGGATTAGTGGTGTGGGGAGGGCGCTGAAGAAATACAGCACCCAGGTGCCACTAAACCCCATACTTCGCACATTGTTTTGCAAGGCAGGGACAATAAAGTCTCATTATGATTATTTGATATACAGCGTCACCATATTCTACAGTCCTGTAAAATGGGTAAACAGGACATAGGGAGTTCATCACATATTGATTTGGACTATAGAAGAAGTTGAGAAGGGGTCCTGTTCAAACAGACTTACGATCTAGGCTATAACAAGTAAACTAATATTAAAGACAGTAATGGTGTTTTCATTCTTGTTTTAAAAATAAATGAAAACTTTTGATATTTGTTATATAACGTACCCATTTCCTAATACTGGGGGAATCATGAATTGTGGCATGTACTTAATGAGATTGTTGATGCAGACCTTTAGAGAAATCTTATTTATTATAACACAATGTGTAGAAGTATGTGTGCGCCATTGTGTGCTTTTCAAAATGTTACGTTGTAGAGATTTGTCATTTAGATTTGCCATTTATCAGATATTTTATGTAGCCCCATTATATTCTGCAGAGCTGTACAATGGGTAAACAGGACATAAGTACAGTGCTGCGGAATATGATGGAGCTAAATATAAAATTAGTAATTTGACTTACATAAACGAGAGGGAAGGAGGGCCCTGCTCAGATCTCACAATCTAGAGGAAATGTATAAAACCCCTTAGTCCAAGCCAAAGCATTTGCATATTTGTTGACCTATATACATCTATATACATATACAGCGGTTGGGCAGACTAGATGGTTCTTATCGGCCATCAGTTTCTTTATATATCTATATATATCCTATAATAAATTGTACTGTAGCGGTATGGTTAAAGTGTTTTGCCGGTCATCTAATTGTCCTTTCCACACAGGTCTGTACTATGTGGACAGTGAAGGGAACCGTGTGTCTGGGTCTGTGTTCTCTGTGGGATCTGGTTCTATGTATGCTTATGGCGTTCTGGACAGAGGATACAGCTATGACCTGGAGCCAGAAGAGGCACAGGAACTGGCCAGGCGTTCAATCTACCAAGCTACTTACCGTGATGCCTACTCCGGTGGAGTAGTGAACCTGTACCACGTTCGAGAGGATGGCTGGGTGCGCGTGTCCCAGGACGATGTGGCCGAGTTACATCAGAAATACAAAGAAGAGAGCAAATAATAGGCGCGTGATTGTGTAACTGGGCAGCGTGGCTTAGTGACATGGTTAGGGCTTTATCTTGGGCAGGTTCTCTTGGGGTTATTTGAGGGACTTCAAGTCTTGTTAAATAATGTGATATCAAAGAAGGCAGTGGAGCGAGACCAACTGAAGGGGGAATTCTTCTAGAGCCACTAAGGTTATTATTAAAGGTTTGCTGGCTTCAGTTGGGGGGAGATGCGAGAGGGCCTTGGGGCAGACCTATCTATAAACCTAGTTGTAGGTTTTAATGGTGTGGATATTTTCTTATGACTTCTGTTCCCTGTTGGAAGATGTTCCATTAAATTTTCTCATACTCAAACACTAGTCTGTTTATTCATGTCTCCCTGAGCTACTTCAGGTTTGTCTACTTGCAGGTGACAATATGGAGGTTCATTATATTTTTCTAAAGAACCAACAAGCTTTTGGAGCTAACATTCTTTCAGTCCCAATGACCTCTGCCTACTATTGTATCTTTTTCTGCAACTAGTGTAAGTGTAACCAGAGCTCAGACACAAAGAACCATTAACCTTACTAATATATACTAATGTATATATGTGTGTGTTTTATTACATCTTCTGCCTGGGATTACCAACAATTTTAACATTTTTCCTTCTGACTAGATGAGTTTCATGTGGTTTCACTATCACTTACGACCTTCAAACCAAACATCAGTATAAAAAAAAAGTCAATTTTGCATCCAGTGATTATTCTAAGCAACGTTTGTGGATACTTAGCAAATACCGGTATTTCTGTTCATTAATACCGGCTGTTATGCTCTTCCATTACCCTGCCGTCTCCTTCAGATAAGATTTGTCTGTGAGCATCTATCTTGATGTTGGCGGCTTTAAAAGGGTTAAAACTCTGCATTGCAGATCTGTGTGTAAGAGGCAGTGTTTGTGTGCAAGACACGTTATGAGAATGTGAACAAGGAGGACTGCAGAATTTGCTTTTACTGATGCAGGGAGGGGTTCAATGTTGTGTGCACAACACGCCCTGCTGCCCACAAACCTGTGAGGAGGAAAAATTAAGAATTATTCCCCCATCACAGGAATCATCTGTCATAATTGTATACGCTGCTTGCATCCTACAGAGCAAAACAGACAGCTGCAACAAGCAGAGCCTAATGTGTAATCCTCTGTGTGCGATGCTATCCTGATGCAGTGCTCCGCAAATACACAACGTTGTCTAACATTTCTACCAGCACATTTATACAGTGTGTGTGTGTATATATATATATGTGTATATATACGGTATATATATACACACACATACATAGTATCCGATGAAAAATGTTTTCAATACAGTTCTCGTTTTTGCATGATGTGTTTTCAGGCAGCTGCATATTGGTCATTGGTATATATTCTAGCTCTGTTATCTTATGCCAGGCTACTAAACAACCTTATTACCTGTTGTAAAGAATAGAGTGGCTTGTTTTTAATCATCCAGTCGGACATTTATTTAATGAGTCTGAGAGGAACAGACTCCATAAGTAATTTTATAAAGAATCAGCTCAATGCAGTGTTTGGGTAGGAAAAGTCATCCAAAATATCAATTGTCTACACTGACAGCCACCAGGTCTGCAGATAAAGGAAATTTATTGCCACCAAATGAAATAAATTCCCCCAATGCTAACCATTATTGTATACAGCGCTGTGTTTTATGCCCAGGGAGACTTCCCATTTAACCATGACAGGGTTTGTAGAATGTGTGCCTTTCCGATATTTTGCAGGCACGGCACTGATGGTTGACGTTTAGAGATTTCCGGGTTGGCCGTGATTACTTCAATGCTTAACATTTCAGCCTTTTCTTTTTAGTAAGGTAGTTATGTCATACTTGTAAAAACATTTGACTGTCCCTAGACAAACCCATACCGTGAGTAGCCATAAAGTCACTGCTTGTCTGTAGTATAACAACCGCAGTCTATTGGCTTTAACAGCCACCCTTGTGCGTGTCAAAGGAAATATATTTTAACATGACTTTATACAAAAACATCATTAGATTAAGATTTCCTCTACAAACTAGTCATATGCTGGCCCTCTGCAGTATTTCTAGTAAATTGCGCTATCCTTTGTTTTATGTGCTGGTGATCTACAGCCCTGACAGACACCATATCCCGCTGTCACATCTCTGTGACATTCGTAACACACTTCTCTTTAAGTACTGGTTAGTTATGACAGAGGCACATAAATCTCTCTGCATCTTCATTTTTCCACACGTGCCCTTGTCACTGAAACTCAGTCCTTCCACAGATGAAGCCTTGTGCCTGTGACTTAATCCTATTAGACACTCGACTGTCGCTGTACCCATCCTGTCAGACATGGTGCTGTCATTGTTCAGATGATGCTCGCTTGCTCGGTCATGGCTTGATGAGGCATATTATTACATGTTTCTCGCTGTTATATATATATATATATATATATATATATATATATATATTCTCTCTCTCTCGTTTTCAGGGTCTGTCTCTCGTTTTCAGGGTCTCTTTCTTTATTGGATTAGTCTACCATAGCCCTTACTGTGTAATTTCTTACAAATAGGTTTAGCATGTGAGCACCATCCCTGCCGTTTATTTACACATACATCTAGTAAACTACTGCATGCAGACTGGAGGTAATTCACAGAAACCATATATTGATGGCTACTATAGATGTAAGTGCGGTAACCGTTTTTAACATTGACATCCACATCAATCTTCTGCAGAAATAAGGCATATAAATAAATTAAGAATCAAATCGGCGCCTTTGTTTACCTATCTTCATGGTAAGCTTTATCCTCGTTCATTTTCATTTTAAACACCGTATTTTCTTAACCTTCCAACTGCAATTTGGGGAGAGTAAGTGATTCTTCCCCATGCCTGTTGGCGCCTATTGTTATAGGCTTTTTATTTATCGCCACCTATGCATCATTCCATGAGTCCTGAATGTGACCGCATTTTTTAAATGTATTTTTAGCGTAATATTTCTGTTGCACATTATATGAAGAGGCTTTTGAGAATACATAAATATACCCATCAGTTAATGAACGATGTGCCTGGGAATTACGTGTCAAGAACAAAAGAAACAAAAGGTTCTGGGATGACAACCTGTAGCTCATTATAAAGAGGATTTACTGGTACGGAACACATTTAGGTATCATTTGTCCCGGCATCTGCTTTTTTACAGGAAATTGCCTTTGATACATACAATTTATCAATACGATTAAAGACAGTACACAGTGTTTCACTTATTCGTATATAAAAATGAAGCCTTACCAAAATAGCGATGTAATATACATTGTGTTACATATGTCTTATATCGCATCTGCATTCCTATGGTAGAAATACTGTTGTTTATACCAAAAGGGTCATGTATCTGCTAATAACAAGGGAGAGCTGCTGGTCACATAGCAGCCTGGACGACTCTTTTATTAGCTGCAACTAAAATAAATCATTAAACATTATGACACTTTGGAAGATTTAAAATACTGAATATAAGGTAACCTATTCAAACATATTTTGATCAATTTTTATGTTTGATTTTAATTTTTGTGATTGACATGACTCTTACTAGGAAGAAAACAAAAAAAATCAGGTATTGGGCAAAATTCTTAATGCAGAGCTGGTACCACGAAAACCAATGGACTGTTCCTTATATTTGCTCCACATATAGTGCTCCTCCGAACTGCTCAGACAGCTGTGACATACTCTTGATGCTTCCTCGTTACTATTTAGTGTGGCCAAGCACGTTTTGCTACATCTTGATATACACTTTAATAATTAAATAGTAGTACTCCTTTGTTGGAGGTGTTTGCCCTCTCTGAATGACTTTATCCGAACTGGTCCTTGACCAAATGCCACCCAAGACACAAATACTCGGCTAGTTTTTTTTCCCATATTTGGTTTGATTATTGTGTGTTTACACTATTTACACATTTTGTGCTGTTTCTATATACATGATTGTGACTTTTAGGGTTGTACAACTAATTCTAAACTCCTAAAAAAAAGGGACATCAATATAGGAAAGAGACACAGGTATTTTGGTCCCAATAGGGCAAACTCTCCCTAGTAAAACGCCTGAGGAGCTGTGATCACTTTAGACCGAATGCCACTGGCTGGTGTCCCAGGCAGTTGTTTGGGATGCCTTGTACCAAGACCAACCCTGTTTCCAGAACATCAACATCCACCAACATTGCACGGTTTATATGCCCATAGTTGACACTTCTATTAGCCTGGCAGATGTACCAAAACTGGTTGGCACAGCTATGATTCAGCAGCATGGTGTTATTGACTCAACAGATACATTTCATTGTAGTAAAAAGGAACGCAAGTTCTTTTCACTTTGCCACACATGAGTAAGCTCACTTCTGCTGATTTAATAATAAGCCTGAGAACTGGGTATGCCCATAAAACCCACCAATGTCCACTGGATTAAGATATGTGTCCTACCGATGCAGCGTGCCAAATGAGCTGCCACCATACATGTCTCCTGGTACCTGTGCTCAATGTCACCTACCAAGAAAACTCATACTGTATTCGGAAATTAGGAAGTCGACTCTTTCAGTAAAAGAAAAAAGAAAAAAAAACCGTCATGTGCAATTTGACTGATTAGTGAATTCGGACAAAACAACATATACGTAGTTTCCTATTCCAGATGGTAGTGGCATCCTGTGCCACCTTGTGGCCAGAAAAAGCCATTGAAGCTATAACAAAGTTATAGCCTATTAACCATTTCATTTTTATTTTAAGTCATTTAATCTTGAGAGACAATAAAAGCTCCCAGTCAATCAGCAGCTTTAAGTTTGCGCTACACTGCTTAATGCCAACTGAACGTATGTCTGGGGTGGGCTACTGGAAAAGTGTGATGGCTTGGATATCAGTAAAAGATATGACAAAGATAGCTTTAGCTGCACTAAAATACCTGCTAACTATTAGGAAATTATTTATTAACAACTATACATAGTTTGTAGTTTTTGCCCATAAAACAACTTGGTGACAGGGCTGGTTTTTATTACAGCTGGAGTGTTTAGCTATAATTTTCTTCTGCATCTCTCTTTTACCATCATTACCTCATCCCACTCCCACATTCAGGAATTTTAACCCCTGCTGTACCCCTTCTTTGGAATTCCCTTCCTCTTTCCGTCAGACTTTCATACGCAACTTTCAAAAGCTCTCTGAAAACCCACTTTTTTCAAAAAGTGTACAACCTTTCTTTCTCTTAGCCAGCATCCTAATTTGAACGACCAATAACCTCTACAGGTCATCCTGACTCGACCAACTCATCCCCATTCGAGCAGTCCTCTCCTACTGTTTCACTTCCCCCTTGACCCCAGAGTGGATCTTAAGATCGCAAGAGCAGGGCCCTTTTCTCCTTTTGTACCAATTTGTTAACGTTAGTAAATTTTAACCTCTTGAGGACAATTTAAGTGCCAAGCACTTTTACGGAAATGCCGTAATGCCTTGATATGAATGCATTCAGCAACACTGAAAACTGCTGCAGGTAGTTCCCAGGAGTTACAACATACGCCGTATTAGAAATGGCAGCGGACATCTGCTTTAAAAGATCTTAGAAGCGATTGACAATCGCCTCCTAAGCTCAAATGGTGTTGCTGAAATGCCTCGATATTGAGACATTCAGCAACACAGAAAACCCACCCCAGGAAGCAGAGTGGCTGCTCTGGAGACGTTGCCTTTCACAAGATGAGTCTGTCCAGGTACTGCATTCAACCATCCAAGTCAATAGAGCCAGCTTACTAATCATAATCATACATTTTGGTAGTAGAATTAGTGCATGGAACGAGTTAAAATGCTTTCATTTTAAATACCCTGAGGTGTCTAGTTTTCAAACATATATGGTTTGAATGGGAAAACTGAACTGGCCAGGTTCAAAGATGTCCCAAATAGGACATGGGGGCAAAATGACTAGATTTAAAACAAATGGTTTTAAAATAACAATATATAGTAAATTAGATGATATGTTCAAAATAATAGTATCTAAAGAACTTCTCCAAATTAAAACAATATATAATTTGCATGGGTAACTAAATGAGAAAAAAAATTTAAGCTAAAAATTAACTCTGTCCTTAAGAGGTTAAAATATTCTACTTACTCTGTTGTAACAGCCCAATGAAATTTTAGCTTTAGTAGATCTCATCCATGCATTTAAGTGTGTTTGTAGTAAACACACAAGACATAGCAGGAGAAGGTGGGCTGGAAACATGGGCAGTCGCACCCAAGCTGGTTTTACTTGTGAAGTTTAGGCCACTAGCAGAAGCCTTTTTTCTCAACTCACTTTAAATTCCATATTCAGCCAATAGGACATCTAGAGTAAGAAATCATTTGGGCAGAATTTACAATATGATTAAATCTTTCCTCTATTTAAGATCTTTGTATGCTGTTCTTTTTTGACACTGTTGCCAAATACCTTTGACCTGACTGTCCTCCAGACTGAGACTTTCTTGTATTAAGATGCAGGCAACCAAGGATACAAATGATGATGAGCATCCATAAAGTAGTACTATATAAAATGTAATTTATTCAAATAATATTTATTTATATACAATTATAAAAATAAACATAGTAATGTATGCAAATCAAAGACCAGCATTTATCTATATGTATTTATCTATAGTGGTATTAGGTAAGGCATAGTGCACACAACCTCCGCTTTGAGTAAATTACTAATATTTCAAAAACTTGTTCAATAAAATAGTCTAAATGTACAGTACTGTGCAAATGTTTTAGGCAGGTATGAACAAATACTATAAAGTAAGAATGCTTTCAAAAATAGGCACGTTAATAGTTTATCTTTTTTATCATTTACAAAATGCAAAAGTGAGTGACCAAAAGAAAAATCTAAACCAATTCAATATTTGGTGGGGCCACCCTTTGGCTTCCAAAGAGCATCAATTCTTCTAGGTACGCTTACACAAAAGTGAGGGATTTTGTAGGCGTACGGTCATATGTTCATCAATTTAATATGCAGGCTGAAATACAATCCTGATCTGAAACAATAGCAACGGGTGGTCACACCAAATATTGATTTAGATTTTCCTTCTGTTCACTCACTTTGCATTTTGTTAACTAATAAAAGTAAACATTACTATTTTTGAATGCATTTTCTCACATCTGCCTAAAACATTTGCACAGTATGTATATTATATATATATATATATATATAAAGTCTCCAAAAATAGTTACCGGCACTCCAGGGACTTTCCAAATAACCACACAAACAACTTCGGTTTTCAAGTCAACGTTTCAGTCTTGTTTATTACAGACTTTCATCAGGACATGACTGAAACGTCGACTTGACTTTATATAAAGAGAAGTTGTTAAGTTAAAGACCTGGAGTGCTGACCATACTTTGAGAGTGCTTTGTATGGCAACTGCTGGTTACTAGCACCAGGCTTGGAATATTATATATATATATATATATATATATATATATATATATATATTGTATTTATACATTTAGACTTTTTTCAAGCCACAGACCAGTAGAATAGCACCCTTGGCTTTTACAGAAGCTTAGGAGTGAAGCACACTATGCAAAATCAATAAACATTAATGTACAGAACATAGAAACAACACATTTAAGGACATAAACATAATACGTAAAAATTCATGGTAATTAGACACGTTGTTAAGCTATACACACCAAGCTATTATTGTCGACGTAGATGGTAATTAATGCCAAATATTGTGACCAATATATTAATATTTTGTGATCCATTTTGTGACCTGCCAAGATAATTCATCACACAGATACAGTTAACAAACAAACAATAATTACTATGATGAATAGTGAATAAGGTAGGCAATAGTAACCAGTATTTAGCATGTGATTTGCAAAATTATTTCATTACCTATGTTATTAAACGATGATGATGATTATTTATAGGTTTATACAGCGGCATAAAAAAATAACTGTTGGATGTAAATAAGTATTGCCTGAAAGCAGGAGAGGGACTAGGAAAGGTGAGCTAATGGATGCGGGAGGAAGGGAGTTAATATTGTAGGCGACCCTGAAGAAGTTGGTCTTGAAGGATTTTCTGAAGAACGGAAAGCAGGGGAAAAGAAGTACAACCAGGGGAAGGTATACCAGCAGCTGGCGGTATTCTCACCAAAAAGTTATATGGAGTGACACTAGGCTTCCTTTCACACAAATCAAATTTGGATCAAGAGCCATTCTGGTGTAAAGGTGGTTAGGCGACGTAATCACTATAGCAACCAACAGTATGTTCTGGTTGATTAATCCACTAACGGCACTTTGCACCAGAAATGTTCTTTGTGGAGAACCCCATGGGGGCCATACCATCACTCCCAGCACTCCTTGTTCTTTGTCTTGATGGAATGTTACTTATGTTGCCTCCTGGGTGCATTTGCAACCATGATACCAACTTGCCATGTGTACTGCCTCTTACCCAATGTCCACACTGGCACATAAAAGCTTCGAACTGCATAAGAACAAGACAGGGAGCACACTGTCAAACTAGGGCACTCAGAGTTGCTTCAAGCCTTCAAGGGGTTAAAATGTACAAGAGTCCCCCGAAGGTCCCCGTGTACGCAGTGAGATCCCACCTCCTTACACCCTGCTCACCAATCGGGAGCCAGGAGAGGCGTGTACCAGCTGTGCACCCGTCTGTGCACACACAGCACCAAGAATACAAAGGGGACACGCTGACCTTCACGTATCCTTTCATGTAATCGAGGGGGTTATTAAACCCCAAAAGCTGCCTTTATTTTCACTTTGCCTTTCTCTCCTCTCCATCATCCAGGGTATTTTCACATCCTTTCTTTCTCTGGGTGTATATTTATTGTCTGCCCTTCCTACCCTCCCCCTACTGGTATACTCTCTTGTGTCTTTTGGGGATGGTGGGAATAGACTGAAGGGAATGCTGTTACTGACGTGTCTTAGGGGATGGGTTCTGCTTTGTCAGTGAATTAGATGTGCTTTGCATATTTGTGTCTGGTATCACGTACTACTTTGTGTAGTGCTGGCTGATATAAGCGGCTTTACGGTTCTGTGAATGGACGTAGTACACGGAAAAGAGTAATGGTTAGCGTAGCGGGGCTATTGAGAAAATACGCTGTGTCTGTGGCATGATCTAGTGAGAGAATGAGTTCTGTACTTCTAATTTGTTACAGTGTACAAAGGGATCACATTCTTCTGGCGCTGAAATAGTTAATTACTACTTTAACCCACGTCCAAGTGTAACTACGTCGCTAGCGTGTAAGCTTTACGAGCAAGATGAAGAGTCTTGCCGGCTTCTGGCATTGAACATGTTAATTGTAGCCCGGCAAGGGTTTTGTCGCACACGGCTGTGAATGGGTTAATCTTCATATTGTTTTTTCAATCCGACTTTCGTCAGCCGGCTAAGTGAATGGCGAGGAGGGCGCGAGTATGGCAAATAAAAAAGGGCCTTCGTTACCCATCTTTCTACCTCCACCCCCTCCTCAACTGGCGCTAGTTATCGAGTCTTATGCTTAAATCCAATTGGCTGCCTGTGTGGGTGTGGCCTCGCGTGCACGCACGGTACACGGGTCTCTGTATGTCGCGCGTACAGGGTAACGTGATGATGTAAAGTGCCTGGTGTATACAGGCCACGCCCAGTACCCGTAGCGCGTCTGTAAGCGCGGGAATGTTTGAAATGGAATGTGTTTGTGGGATTTTAGAGGACTCGAATGTAACACTCCCAAGAGTTTTGCTGTAGAAACTCTTGTAGTGGTTCATATGTCTAAAGTCCTCAATGTAGCATTATTCTTACACCGTTCATATGGCATTTTCTTTTTAGAATTAATGAGTAAAATTTTATGTAGTGCCCTCAGAATAAAGCATACTCGGGCATTTTCAAAAACCTCATCTCTTAAGGTTGTCAACTGAGTATGCCAATAATATACTGGATATTATTGGTATATAAATTCAAAATAATTAAAGGTAAGGGGAAAAATGGTCTAGCTTTAACATTTGGAAATATGCCTCTGAAATTTTAGGCTGACCACAAGTCCTGGACTGCCTGGGACAGTCCCACAATGGGATTTTTAAATCCCGGGTCCTGGCATCCTCAATCCGGGACAATACATTGCCCCGGAATGAGAGGTGTGAGTGAAGGAGGTCTCAGCCAATCAGGAGAGACTTCTCAACTCTCCTGAAGAGTTCAGTAGCCTCTCTTGATTGGCTGAGTAAGTATGGGTGTTTGACTGTGTGTATATCACTGTGTTTGTGTGACTGTGCGTATTACACACACAGACAAACACAATGAAACTACATACACATTACGTCTGGTAATAGAGGAGTTAATTCTCTGAATCTGCTTATGCCTGGTATTAGAGGGGTTAACACTCTGAATCTTCTCATGTCTGTAATGATTGTATGTATATTATTAAATCTGAAATCAACATGGTTTCCAAGGCTTCCTAATTAATTCATCTATAATAGTATATGTGAATCGGTGTGTGTGTGTGTGTGTGTGTGTGTGATCTCATCCGATTTAGTGAGTCCCTGAATGGCAGAAATAAAATGTGGTCACCCTACTCCACGTAGGTGGACGTATACATTGTATTTATAATCAAATAATTAGTTTGTCTATGGGGCCAAGATATCGACCGTACCTTGGGCAGTGTCCTTCCAGAGCCCACGCCTATTTTAGAACACACATGACCGCAATATATATATTACGGTCTCCTTAACCCATCGTCACAGATTATTCACATTTTACTGAATTAGCATTACGCAAAGCTAGAACTAGGAGCAGCAATGTCATGCGCCTCGAAGAGTTTTTTTTAATGTATTGTCTGAATTTCTTATATTTTAAATTGTCATAGATTAGTGCGCTGGGCATATACACCATATATACATCAAGTGACCTATGCTGTATGTATGTACGAGCAGTGCAAAAGTGCACGTTGGCTCTACTTCAGAAACAAAATCTAATGCAATGTTCGTCTTCACTTGGTAAAATTATTGAGCCATTTTTCCTGCATATACAAAACAATATACATTTATTGTTATATATGCAGCAACTGCAGCTCCGCTGCAATAGTTCAGTGAGCTCCGCAAAATAAAAGTGCTCCTAAATCTCTGGTAATAATTACATATATGATTGATCAGTATCCTAAAAATGTCATTTAGTGCCACTATTCTCTTCTCCCCTCCGTCGGGGCAAAATGAGGGGAAATGTGGGTGTAAAAATGAAGGTAACCAAGGAGGATCAGTCCATGCAGAAGGAGTTACTCCCATCACAGTTACTGGTCAAGGAGTTGCAGTTCAGGGATGTGACCAGCTACTGCACCTAATTTACCAACGGGTGGAGAAGGCAGTAGGGCTTGCTGAAGCTGCGTTAGGTGTAGCCAAGGCTAACAGCAACCTGCTTAGCAGCCTTCAGGAGGAAGTCAGCAGCCTAAGAAAGTTGTGTGAAAAACCAGAGCGAGATCAAACGCCAATTGCCAACGCAAGATGCAAAACACCAGACGATGAAGAGGAGGTTGAAGAAATTGGTAGTGTGCAAGTGGTAATAGAAGAGCTGAGGCAGTTGGGTGCAGCATCTGCATCTTTAGTTTCCGGGCTTCACCCACCATCTTTGGACAAGGCTTCAAGGGAAGGATCCTTACCTTCAGGGCCACCACTTGCTGAAGCTACCCCCTTACTCAGTCCCATGCATGTACAGGTGAGTGGATACTTCCTACGGGGTTTTCTCAAACCAAGATTCGCAGAAATATCTAAGAAACGTGCTAAAGTGTATACAGAGCGCAAGTATAATAGATAGATTTTACATGCCTTAAGATGGCACGTGAAATCATTTTGGCTTTTAAAAATGGGACTAAATGGTTTTTACAATATAATTTTTCCTTAATGTATATTTTTGGTAGCTCTAATGAGCAGCATCTTTGTTTCAACAGTCTTTAGAGGGTTTTTTTGCATATAAGTCTGTAATGCGCTGTGAAATGTGCTGGAATCTAATAATCCATTATTGGTTACGATCCATTACTTGTGCAATGAGTCAGATTTCACTTCCTCAGAGCGGTTTGTGACTGTAAAGAGAGATTGATACTGATTATAGTATGAATATATATATTTTATATTTATCCACCCTCACCCCAAACTCAGTACATTACATCCCTATTCCAAAAGGCCATTTTTAATTAGCAGCACGGTGTGATTGGTGTATATATCAGCGCAGACTGCATACGCTTAGTCTTAGGGTTACTTGATCCCCATGGGAGTCCCAGTCTGTCACTTTTAATAAGGACTGCTTCTGTTTACAGCAGTTCTGGCAGGTGTACAATGCTGGACCATCTGTTGTATTTTAAACTAAATGCCTAGCTATGTGTTTACTTCGTACCAGCGATTGCTCTGCTTCTTAACTCTGCACCTGACTTGCTATACCAGGACTGTATATTGTGAAACCCTCGTCACTCAGAAAACGTTATGCTGCCTACATAAATTCACTGGTTCTGCAATATTCCAAAGAATAAACTAAGATGTTTATAATCTGCTCTTGCAGGCTATTGATGATTTTCTCAACCCAGAAGTCTCTGCTCCGAGAATTTTGGCCCCGAGCTTCGTCAAGCAGCTAACTGCTGCCCGGCCCAATGGCGATATAATGGAGGCATTGAACGAATCACCCACCCCAGTACATAAATCCACACACTCTCATCTTTTGATACAAAGGGATAGCTCACTTAGTCCCAGCGGCTTAATTATGGCAGAGGCCACAAGTGGAGCCTTGGACATGAGGCCATCGACCTCGCCGCCATTATCACAGTTCTACACTGGCTCAAACAGCCGCCAGAAAAGCAGCGGTCAAAAATGTTCCCGACGGAAGCGTGATCTGGTTTTGTCTGTAAGTGTGTTCACATAATGGGGAGGCTGTGCATTTAAGATCAACAGTTGTAAACCCATTGTAACTCATTACAGGGATTAATATTACACATGTAAACATAACATTACCAGCAGTTGCTGTTTTGAAGATCTCAATTTTAAGTTTCTTTACCATATACAAGACTGATACCGATCTCTAAATTTATTATTGGTTGTGCGTCACATGCGCAATTCTAAGCTATCCGCAAATCACGTATTAAAGTCCTTTAAAGTATTTATTTTCAGAGTGCAAATAATAGAACAAGAGGCCGTAGTCTAAGACTGCAGAGTCAAAGGTTTAGATATAATGCACCAAGAGGCCATCAGAAGTGGTAGAGGCTGATACAGTGAGGGAATTTAAACATGCATAGGAGTCGTTACATCAAGAAAAAATGGGCAGGCTAGATGGGCCGAATGTTTCTTACCTGCTGTCAAATTCTATGTTCCCTAACAGTCTGTGTGTTTTAGTGACAGATACCTGGTAACAGTCTGTTTCTTTGTTTCATCAGAAACTGGTACACAACATTCACAATCACATATCCAACAATAAACGCTTCAATGGCTCAGAGAGGTGAGGACATAAATAACAATTACCGGTATATAGTGTTCCAGAGTGCACTCCTCAAATGACATATCATTTTCCATCTTTTACTCTCATTGTAGCATCAAATCATCCTGGAATATCTCTGTTTTAAAGTTCCTGGTGGAAAAGCTGAGACAGGAACTTGTGTCCAGCATCCATAATTACACAGATAAAGAATTAAAAGGTGAGTAGGTTCCGTTTAAGAGGGATGTCCCATGGAGTTTTTTCCTCCCTGAGCATAAAATACATTAGATAAAGTAAGACCAAGAAACTTGCTTTGTTTGCAGACCTAGAGACTACCATTCTTTTGAGTCATGTGATGTTTTACTTGACTTTTTTGACTTTATGGCAATGCTAATAAAGTCATTCCCTTGTAGCAAGAAAATGTGTTCATAAAACATAACCTTTTAATATTGATATCTACAAAAAAAGCCCTATTAAATAATATACATAAAAAACTGTAATCTACCCTCATGGGTTTCCGCAAAAAAAAGATATAAATGCGTAACTATAGCAGTGAGACAATCAAATCAGAGAGATAGCTATATTATCTTTACATTTTGATGGCCATTGGCAGGTATCGACTCGCAGGTAGCCGAGAGCTCAAATCTCCAATAATTATGTTTATCGGCTATGAAGTCCTTTCCTTCATAGACTTTTGTCTGCCTGTGCACTCTTTGGCTAGCAGACTGGACTAAGCTAACAGAACTAGAACACAAATAGCTTATATGCAGATGCCTGAAAATATTATATTATGCAAAAACTAAAATTGTGTTGGGTGACATGGGAGTGCTTCAAGCTTCCAGGTCTGTAGGCAGTGAGCTAAATAGTAAAGAAATACACGATATTCACTGCAAAGTGCTGTGTGCATTAAACTGCCTGGAATTTACGTACAGCGTGATTTGCTTTTCTGAGACAGGTGCCTGTGTCGCGTACTTCTTGACCAAGAGAAGAGAGTATCGAAACTCAATGAATCCCTTCAAAAGTCTGAAAGAGAAAGAGGAGAAGAAACTGAGAAGTCGGCGATACAGGGTGGGGGTCCATTGCTTTTCCGCCATACACAATGACTATTTAATCGCACATCTATGACATTTTAACATGTTTTTTGAATCATGCATCTCTCTAATCATGTTTCCATCTGTCTACCACACAGCTTTTTGCAAACCGTTCCTGGGGTGTACAGCAGTTTTCAGTAGAGGATCAAGCTCTATGGGAAGGAGTGACAGAGGAGCTAATGTCAGACGAAGAGGACAGTATATCAGAACCTGGGGTCTGGGTAGCCCGACCACCGCGCTTTCGAGCAGCTGAGTTGTCCAGACTTTGTTACAGTATAGACTCGCACTCTAAACATGGCAACAAGGCCAATCGTGTCTATGGAGCTCTTTCTGAGCGGTTACCCTCTGCAGAGGTAAAGTTACTACCCCCACACCTCTACAATTCAGATGGGGAAAGAGAAAACTATGATGAAGGGGAACTGGAGGATGGAGAGACTGGAAGGAAATCATTCTGCCCTGATCTCAATTCTTACATACAGATTAAAGTAGAAAAAGATGAATGAATGACTGTTTACCAAGTTTGACGAAAAGAAAACATTTAGGGAAATGTTACTCACATGTGGAAAATGAAGCATACAGTAACACGGGTGGGATTCCCATTTTAGGAAAGAAGAAGAGGAAATTAATTTAAAGCACGGTGTGGCATACCGAAACCGCTATGAAGGCTGTACATGTGTAATTGTCATGTGCTGACTGCACAGCTGTCAAATTTAAAATAAATGACTATTTTCATAATTAATGGTAACTGTCAGTAAAGATCACCTTCCAATATATATATATTTTTGTAAGCAAATTAGAAATTTGTAGAGAAATGAAAACCAAATGAATGCAATTGGTATGGTGCCTTGCCAAATACAACGGCACTTGGTGTCCTGTAATACTGATGCGGCAGCTATATGTTGTGCTATACAAATTGCAAAAAAAAATAATCTACATGTATGTCAAATTAACTGTTTATCTGTTGCAACAAAGTGACCTGTGCTGTTACACATGACAGTGGTAACGTTTTTTTTCTCCATTAAATATAAATGTGGTAGAGGTGCTTTTAAAAGGACTATGCAGGGTGTGAAAGCCCTAAAGTGTCTAACAACATTAGGCATATCTTGGCACCATGATGGCTGTGTGGTTAAAAAGCCAAAAGGTGCCAGTTTCCACTGGTGAAAGTGAATAAAGTTACATAGGGAGTATACTTATCATTATTATTTATTGTTTCATATAGCGCCATCAAATTCTGTAGCCCTGTACACAGAGGCGTATCTACTGAAAATAGCGCCTATGGCAAGCACTGAAATTGAGCCCCTGTCCAAATATCTAAAACCCATTTATTAGACCCTGCTGCCTATAGCAGGTATAGATCAACACAGTAACACACAAACCCAGCTTTGCATGCATAGATCAATTGAAATTTACTTGTGATCTCAGCACTGAAGGTATGTATATTAAATAAACAGAATCAGACATACGAATCCTGTATTTGCAGGTATACAATAATAATATATGAAACATAGCGTTGTAGGTATAGATCAAATAAATACATGGAAACAGCATTGCAGGTATTAATCAACTGAATATGACATAATAATGTATGGAAACGTAGCATAGCAGATATGGATCTACAGAATAACACAAAAAAAACAGCTTTGCGGGTATAGATCAATTGGAATTCACATAAAAACACGGCATTAAAGGTATATTTAAAACCCCCTAAATTAAAGGCATAGATCACAGGTTGCACACTCCAAAGCCAGCCCTGGCATCCACACTGCCCACATAGAACCTGACCAGCACCCATATTACACACATACGATTTGCCATCTTTGTCCCCGAACAACCCAGCTTTTCCCCAAACAGCCTGGCCTGTGCCATCTTGGTCCCCAAGGCTCAAACATCCTGCAAGTGCCATCTTTGCCCTCCCACAATTATACATCTATAATACACAAACATTTTTACAGTCACTCACTAATTCACACTTTAATTCAGACAATTCATCCACATACTAAGTCATGCTCTCCCTCATTCAGACAATACATCCACATATTAACTCATGCTCTCCCTCAATCAGACAATATATCCACACATTAACTCATGCTCTCCCTGATTCACTCAATGCATCCACACATTAATTCACACTCTTACTTCTTCCTCCCTTTCTACACTCTCTCCCTCCCTTATCACTTTCTAACCCCTCTCCCTGCCCCTACTCACCTTTAGGTCTGCTCGGCTGCGGTGCCCGCTGCTTCACTGCTGAGCATGAAATCTCGGCATCGGGACGGAGGTAGAAGCCTCATGGAGCAGAATGAGGGGTGCCGAGCGGTTGCTAGGGGCCCCTCTCTCTCCGCATTAAAAAAAAAAAAGACATTCTTTAAAAGCCGCTCATTGGTGCCCACTGCCCAAGGAGGTGATCTTATCAAGTGTTACTGTTATGTTAAGCTCATTTTGTGTGAGGAGATGGTGTTCTTGATGGTCCAAGATTCCCTAATTTCTATAGCTGATGGGTAATGATACCCACTAAAGTGATGCAATGTCATAGGTTCATTCTTACTTTTTCAGATTGAAAGCTATAATAATATCAGGACTGAATGTAGATACATAGAAGCGATGTGTTTTCTGGCATATTCTGTGTAATCTAATCACTGACTAACTATGCTTACTCTTTAAGTGCCAGCCACAAAATAAATCTGATCTTTAACTATGTACAGGGACCAGTATATACAACCTGCACCTTAGTGTGGCTCCCAGTTTTCATGTTTATAACTTAACAATTAACACTATAACACGTGCCCACCCCTATCAACAAAATAAGGACACACAAACTCTTTAGCTTCCAGGGTCCATCAAACTAACAAATTTTGGCAGCAGTCAACAGAGTCTGCAGGATAGTTGAAGACTTCACACTGCCTCATGAATCTTGTTTCTGCAAGTGTTGTGCTGATCCTGTGTAGTTAAATCAATGAGCCTTATTGAAATTCATCTCATTTATTGAACTATATGTTATACATTCAGCCCTGATACTGGAAAAACTTGTCAAGAATAACTTTTTATAATGAGGTTTAAAAAAAGGTATTTTTTCACAAATTGAAAACGGAAAAAGGTTGTCAAAGTGTAGGGTACAAGTAAGACCCACGGGGAGAGGGCTTTTTCACTAAGAATTTTCTTGCACATACAATCTACCACAGTAGGGGGGGGCTTCAACTTGCTGAAAAAACACCAATGGGCAAAATGTCCCTTTAACAGCTCAGTTGTAAGCTACATTTGTCAAGAAACATAGATAGCACAGACAGGCTGTTTGGGGCACTGTTCTGTGGTGGCAAAAGATGGTGGAGAGAAGCAGTTTGGTGGCCAAAAAAAGGCGCAGGCAAGCTGTTTGGGGATAAAGAAGGCACAAACAAGCTGTTACACTGATCAGTTGGTTGGGACAAAGCTGTTTGAGGGCAAAGAGGGCACAGACAGGCTGTTTACAGGCAGTGACAAGCTGTTTGGAGCTACTTTGGGGCATGTTGCTGGGTAAAGTCAGGACCCGGAGTAATTTGCCCAGGAGCCCTGTGGTTTCTTGTTGCATCCCTGACTGAAAGACCTCTCAAGCAAACTGAACATACCCATCTGTCTCTCCTCCTAACCCAGAAGTCGATACATATTTACTAAATACAAAACTGACTCTGACACCGCAGTTTACCAGGTGAACTTGTAGCTCAAAAGGTAAACCGGCAACTATCTAAAGCCCTGTTTCCAAAAGTTTCCGCACCGGTGTATACAGACGAGACACAATGCAGCTATCTCTTTTCTATCACACGAAACATGCTTGAGGTAGTTCGGGTAACATCTTCCATAGGTAATCTTATTCAGCAGTGCAAATAGCTGCGTACATTGCCATGTGGCACTCGCTTTAGAATAAGACCGCAATCACTTAGAATTCGGCGCATTTTACTTTCCTTAGAGACGCGTAAAGATGACGTCACTTCGCCCAGTTCTTGAACATTTCCCGCGCCGGTGACAGTTGCTATAGATTTTCTGCGCAGGTAATGAAGTTTGTAAAGAATAATTTTTTTTAAAAAACTCATTCGTTTGAGTGATTTTACTACAAATCAGCTCTTTCAGCACGTTTTCTTTCTTTCTTTTCCTTCACAGGATATATACCGGAGGAGAAGATGTCACGGACTTTGCAGTACGGTGAGATTACTGATTGATTATTTAACCCATTGACTGTCACCTGGCATTGAATGGCTATATTTCACACGGGTATTAATGAATGCGTGAAACGGAAAACGAGTTAATTTATTTAATGGCATTGTTTTCCTATGTACCTGAAAGATTGTTTCCGTTGAGAAACATTGTAGACGATAGAAAATGCCTTACAGAATAGTTACACAATTTGGTCCTATGCTATGGGGCAATTTGTATTGCGTTTTCTATTTTAGTAACTATTTTCCAATAGGCCTTGCGTTAGGAACTTTTGTATTTGTGGTTAACACATATGCTTTTCAATACATTCAGTAGATACATGTATTTAGAACATCATTGAATAATAATGCATCTATTAAGTAATGTTTTCTAGAGTTTAA
>VKOC01006764.1:0-23367 GCA_009364415.1 Spea multiplicata
TTTTTTTTTTAGTCATTGATTTGAAAAAAAAAAATTTCATCATGACTGATAATGGAAAAATTATCTGTGTTTACTTTAAACTGCGCGATGTTTGGAGATAAAACAAAAAAAAAGGCTTATGTTGAAAGGAAGCGCAAACAGGGCAGCTTCCCAAAAATGTGGACGGATGAGTTTTGATGATCGCGTTTCAGAAGAGAACATTAAATCTCTCGTCAAATGTTTGGATATTTATGTTTAAACACAGCCTATATGTACCGAGACATTAGTATGTTCCACTCCGTTGCCAACATCGATAAAAGTCTATATTATATATTTTTCAAACCTTAACTAGGAACCGATCGCCGCTTTCCACCACTAAGGCAGAAACTGAGAGGGTGGTAGATAAGCGGAACAGCCTCCCAGCAGAGGTGGTAATACAGTGAGGGAATTTAAACATGCATGGGATAGACATACGGCTCCTTAATCTAAGACAAGTGTCTAAACTGGCCCTGCATAATGTATACTTTATGTGGATAGATGTCTTTGGCTCACACTCTTTATTGGGTTGGCCCGTTTTAATGGTAAGTTGGGGAAACATTGCTGAACGTTTTATGATGTCATAAAACAAGCAGATGATGAAATCCAGGACTTTGCGTGAAGGTAGCGACTTTATTTGGAGTTAGCGGTGGCCGTTATACAATGTATCCAGTCTTCAAAAGTAATTGATACATAATATCCAAGATGTTCTGGCGCATTCCATCGCAGCGGTTGGTGTTGCATCACTTGGCGTTATCTGCGTTCCTGGCTATTTCGCCCTTGGCATCTGGGGAGGCCCTGTTATTCCGCCCCACAAGTATTTCCTTCCTGCCTTGTTTACCGATGACAGAACAGATTCCATTAAAGCCGCACTTTCTTTGTTCAGAGCTTCAAAGACGTCCAGCGCTCAAAGTTCACAGAGGAGGAGAAAAGGGAAAATAAAGCAGATTAAATTACAATAATGTTACGTGCCGCGGACAGACGGGCGGACATTTTTCGTCGTAACGGTCCCTTTTTTCCTGAGAATCTGCACAGTTTATGCGGAGGAACATGTTCATGTGTGTCATGTGATGCCCCGCTCCTTGTATCCTCAATTTCTACCCAATTTCTGTGCCCTTCCTAATAGGAAATGTTAGAAACACAGAAACGGGGGCAACAAAACTCCTGCTCCTTCTGCAACCATCTCGTTTCTTGTGCCGACAACTAAAATATGTCGGAATTGTTATAGATTCTACTCAAGAAAGAGTCTAGAGTAGAAATCCTTATGGCTGGTAGAGGCCAACACCAACATGGCTCGCCAACCACGCAACACCAACATGGCTCGCCAACCACCAACACCAACATGGCTCGCCAACCACCAACACCAACATGGCTCGTCAACCACCAACACCAACACTGGTTCTCTCAGTCCAACACTATGGATCAGCCATAGTGGAACGCCAACAAGGAATCTGTAGTACCCCCCCTCTAGATTTTCCAGTACCCAGAGACTGTCGGGTAGCCATCGCTCAGATGGACCTAGAGGTAATCTGCCCCTCTTTTCCTTCACAACCCACCGCCATCTGTCAATGTGGTCTCTACAGCTATTTTATACATCGAGTTGCCGTTGCGTTTGGACCCCGAGATATTCAAGGTTCCGTACCAGATTTTTGTTATTTGTTGGTTTTTTTTTAGAGTAATAAAACCGGTTTTTGCAGTAAAGTGGATGAGCCTGTTACGGACGGTGGGGGGGGGGGAGACTTTTTTGTTTTTCCTTTTGTGGCAGGCAGACTAACGTCTTCTCTACGAGGGAAGGCTCCTGTAATGAAAAGCTATTTTTTACGGGGGCCCCAGAAATCTGGAATGGCGAAGTGCTGTCGGTAGCGGGGCAGAGTTCTTCCTGCTTCAGCGACTTCATAATGTGGAGGGATTTTCTTTCACCTCTGAAAGGAGCGGCTCATGTTAGCTCTCATGGGTGCAGTCAGAAGATCTCATTTCCTTTGGCTGAGCGCTCCGATACTTTTTTTTTTATATATGGTTATCTACTTGTCATTTAGGTTGCGAGCTCCCCACAGAATTCTTTTTTCTTCATGCGCAGAAATTCATTCTCACGCTCCCTTGGGCTGGAGACATGCTTAACATTACCACTCTTGCCTAGAGCCACCATATCCTCTTTCTTACAGACAGGTAACATTTGACTTGGCCGAGGTTCATCGTGTCGCAGACACAAGTGCCCGGCGGAAACCAAACACATGAAAAGTACCATTTGGGTCTGTATGTCTAACGACATCCAAGGGAAACAACGATGCATTGAATCGTATTCCCAAATTCCGCGTGTGTAATTGTTACGACGTAACAATCTAGGACGTGGTGGGGCCTTGTTCACTAAACCCTGTCTTTTAGTTGCTGTATCGGAAAGCAATATTTTGTGATAACTCAAAAATCCAGAACTGGTCGCTTGGTGACCATATTTGACTTTATTGTGAGCCGAGGGTTAATCTGTCCCGTGGTCGATACTTCAAACAATGTGGTTCCTTGGTGGACGTCACGTGAAGCTGCTATGAGAGATGGACCCACCTAAACCATCCAACGTTTCCGGCCAAGCTGGAAAAGATTACATTTTAGTAAAAACGATTATGATTTAACCATCAGGTAGCATCTCAGAGGCTTTAGGGCTGCCCTTCCAATTTACTTTTCCTTTATAAAAAAAAATGTTTGTTTTCGATGGACGCTGCATTGGGTAATGATTTGGGTCGTTCCAGGAGAAACCTTGATAACTCGATTTTGTTTTTCCATATTTGCTTTAAAAATATACAAAGAATTCACAGGTGGCTCATTTTGCAGGTGGTTCAGGGACTTATGGTGGGACTTCTCATCAATCGATTCACAGAAGATACCCTGCTTGTAGTGAGCATGGTGGTCTCCATCGGGGTTGGACTTGCAATGGTAAGTGGGACATGGATTCATTTTTTTTTCAGGCTTAGTTTTAAGAAGTATCTGCTTGACCCTCAGAACTTCTGAGACTCCTTGACCAAAGACTCGGTCAAGGTCTGCGCACCCTTTCCTTTCACACAGACTCAATAAGGACAAGACTACTGAATTGAGTTTTTATTAAGCTAGCTGAGTATGGAAGACTAAAGGTAGGGGCCACTATATTTAGTTCTTACAGGATCTCACCATTTACGATGGCACCACTAAGATACCGCACCACCATCTCGATATCCAACCTTTGTACACAGGCTGGATCTTCTAGATGAGTCTAATGAGTCATGTCTTTATTCTTGCTTCCTCCGGTTTGTCGAGATTGGCAGGACTCCGTAGTAATAGCCGAGTCTGTTAATTCACAGGCAATTAACGGCATTAAGCCAAATTGAGTTCGGCCTTCAAACCCTTTAACAACCCTTTGGAGTCGCCGATCCCTGAATCACGGCGGAGAGTTCCCGAAGTTCCGCCCTGATTTATAAAGCGAGAAGGTATCAGGCTTTTGGAAAGCACGTTGGGTTGGAGACCCCTCTCTACCGACCCCGGTCTCCTAGCCTACGAGGAACAGACTCGTTTATTCGAGTTCCACAGAATCAACTATAAATGTTACAAACGGTACAAAGTCAACACACGCAAGGAGCAGCTCTTCAAAGGCACTTCTGAAAAGGACGTCTAAGAACACATCCTATTATCATTGCCGTGGAGTTCTCAGAAAGAATCCCATTGATGTCAACTCTTTAAGATTCAAATAGCGGAACTACAGTAACAGAGGCGGCCAAGACAAAGAACACAAATCTCTCGTATAACTATATTTATATATTTTCTGGGGTTAGGGAGAGAGTCCAAAACGTTGTGGTTCCTTTTGGTTACAATAGCGATTTTAGGTGCCTCACACTAACAATTATCGTTCCAACACAAAGTATCTCTTTCTCTGCTGGCTGAGAGTAAAAGAGTTAGGATGCTGCGGTTTGGACAGTTTTATTCAACTTGTTTAAAGTTCACTTTGTTCCATAAAATGTTCAATAAAAAGAGGTCAGGTCACCAACTCCAATAAAATAGAACACGAGGCTTTCCTCATTGACATCATTTTCATAATGTATCCGATTGTATCCATTACCTTCTTGTGTTTTTTTTTTATAGATGCTTATGACCAACGTGTGGCACTTCTGCGTTATCGCCGCCCCAATGATATTTGTCTTGTGCATCTCAGGAATTATCACAGACAGCATATTGACCAAGGCTGTTCCACCATCGGACACAGGTTGGTGAAGCGCAAAGCTTTAGTGGTGGCAACGAGGTTCTGAGGCTAGAACGAGGTGAGCCATATTGGTTTGGACCCAAGTCCTGGCCCAGGCCCAGCTCACCACGAGTTAAGGAGGTTAAGCAGGATCTGAACTGGCTAATGATGCCTTCTACTCTTCCATCTGTGGGGTCTTCAAGAAGAACGTAAGACCCTGTGGCAAGGAACTATGTCATGGTTTGTGGGCATCTTAGTGAGCTGGGTCTTAGGGGTCTGCCAAGGAGGGTGGTTGGAGAACCTGGTTTTTGGGAGGCATTCCTGGCACAGATCTAAAAAAGAAAGCTTCACCCTTGTGGTTCTCCGAGCTTCACCCTTGTGGTTCTCCGTGGAGCTCAGGAATGTCTGATGTGTGCCAAGGGCATGGCTCCTTGGCACCTTATACAGAAAGATTTGACATGACGGAACAAATCTAGAATATTTCAGAAGGCGAACTAATTTATTAATGTTGTCTTGTTTTTTTAGGTGCCATGCTGGGGATATGTGCCTCCATTCAACCATTCACCCGAACGATCGGCCCAACTATCGGGGGGTACCTCTATAAGCACTACGGGGTGCCATCGTTTGGGTTATTTAACATGATAATTAGCTCTTTAGTATTACTCTATCTTTTTAAAGCTCCGGCTAATCGAACAAAAGTTAAAAGTAAATAGCATTTTCGCCAAATTCCTTTATTCTTGCATTTCTATTTTGGAGTCATTTAGAAGAAAATTATTTTGAATTAATCTTACTTTAAGACTTATGATTTATTTAATATATTACTAGACAAAAAAGCCTCATTCACAACCGTATTTAAAGTTCTTTTTTTTAAACAAAAAATGACTTGGTTAGAGTTCTACTTTTTTAGCGAGGGTCTAAATTTTTCACATTCCACATTTATCAAGAAAAAAAATATATCAATTATAAACATATTTCCCATAGGTGAAACTTTAACATAAATGTATAGATAACGACGGCAGAAAATAAAATCGGTCTGCCGTTTTTGAACGAGACGCTACCTGGAATAAGCTGCAACGCGACTCACCTGGCACACCCTGAACCTTAAACATCCGGAGATTTTCTAATTATATTTCCTGAGCGTGAGAATGTAAAATTCAAGAAAAAAAAAACACACAACTGCTCTTTAAAGAAAGTATTCTGAATCCTCCAAAGTCACAGATGAAAGAGAACGGAGAATTCTGATTCGGCGGAAATCACAAAGGGCAAAGAAAATAACCTTTTTGAGTCAAAATCAGAAATATTTACTATTTTGGATGTTTTATACGTTGTTAGAATGCTTCTGCGCTAAAAGAATCTTAGAAGTGGTAATTTTACACAATAGGCTGTAACATTTTATTGGGCACATACTCCGGATGCCATATTATTTCGCTTCGGGAGGGTGGTTACCTTTCAGCATCCTGGGAAATAAATGTATTCATCCTAGGAGTCCCGAGTGCAGCTCTGCGTGAACTCAGCACTGAACCCAGCAATGCATCAAATCAGAGGAATTGGGGTTCCATTCACTTAAGAAAATTTTAATTTTATAAGCCGCAATACATTTAAAGCTTAAAATAGTTAAGTAATTTAATTGTATTAATTAATAAATAAAATGTATTAATTTTAATAATAATTTATTTAATAATTTTTTATTATTATTTATTTTAAAAAATATATAAATTTTATTTTTGGGAAAGGGACATTGCGTTGCAATTTTTTTTTACTTCCTTTACCGCATGTAAATCTCACTTTTCAGATTGTAAAGCGCTCGAGAAGTCATGGAACCGGCTTACACGAGCATTCTGAAATAAAGAAACGTTACATTCCGTTTCAAATATCTAACATTCTACAGATATATCGAAACCTTTACAGAACTATCTGTAACGTTGCAAAACATTTTTTTTCATAATAATTAATATTATAAATGGGGGAAGACGTGAGGATGCCGCCCGCTGGGGTTCGGAGGGTTCCAAGAGGAACTCATCGCCCCAAGTCCATGAGCAGAGCTCTGATCTACGTACAAAACATAAAAATTAATTGAGGTCACTAGAATCTATCTAACTTACCAGGTATTATAGTTTTAGATATTATAATAATTATAAAAATTTATGAATTTTTTTTTTTTTTTTTTTTAAATTAAATTTTAAAAAAAAATGTTAAAAAAAATACAAAAAACTCAACAAAACCGCTTTCACCAAACTTGCAAAATAAAGAACGTGACAGAACCAAACCGTGCAACTTTTCATATAAAAAAAATGCCAATTTAATAGAATAAAGTTAAACATTCCATAAAACATTTATTCAGGAATTAATGGTTTTTCGTAAATGAAATAAAAAAATATATATTTATATATTAAGACGGAAAGCCATTGAAATAAATACACATATAGAGAACACAGTACTGAATAATAAATTAGCCGGTCCAATCCGGTTGGTATTGCGTAATGGTTTCCCCGTCGATAAATACAGCTGAGCCAATCAGATCTTCCGTTTCGTGTTTCGGCGAATCTTTCGTCGGCAGGTCTCACGTCCGCGGCTGAGAGACGGACGTTCCAGCCAGCGAGGAGAAAATAACTTTTCCCGAAACCTGAATTATCTTTTTAAGGAAATCGCTTCCTGCTGCGCCTGATTTCTCTCACTTTTTTTGGTCCATGAAATAAGTGCACTGGGGAGGAAAAAAAATGAAAAATATTATATTAGTTCAACTGTTACAGGCTTGTCTTATGGTTGGGTTAATAGTGAATAATAATTTAATAATTAATAATAATATAATAATTAAATATTAATAAATGAAATAAATATGTTAGTTAACCCCTTCTGACCCTGGGGGAAGAATGTGACCTGCCTGGCTCATTAGAAGAAGGGGCAGAAATATTTACGTCACTGGGGTCCTTTAAAGGCTGGGATCGGAGGGTTTCCTCAATTTTAAGAGGCACAGAAGCCTTGAAATAATGTGATATAAATTAAAAACTGTTTGGGGGGATTTTGTTACGAATAATAATACAATTAAAAAATTTGAGGTCATATTTCCCTAATCTTAGCTTTCCGCCATAGAAAGTATGACGTGAAATGGTCAGAGATGCATGGAACTCAATGCGTTTTTCCAGTTCATGCGCAACTTTTTTTCTTGGAATTCTGTATAATTTTTAGATCAGGGAAATGCTGTGAAATATTACGGGAAGCTCTGAGCTTCGCCCCTTTGGTGTCTCTGGGTCGGCTGAATTCACACGCTGCTCGGTGGTTTCCAGTTACTAGTAAACCGAGCTTTTCTATGACATCACAGTAAGGGCTCCGGCAGCTTTTGTCAAAAAAAATGTTCTCGGCAGAAAAAACTGCGGCAGAACGTTTGGAAACCCCTTCACTGAATTAAATGGGCATTAAAAACGTCTTTTTTGCCCCTTTTTTAAAAAAAAATCTGTCTGCTCCATGAACTCACCATTCCAGATACCCCGCCGATGCCTATGACCTCACCTTTACAGATACCCCGCCGATGCCTATGACCTCACCTTTAACAGATACTACCGCCAATGCCTGTGACCTCACCTTTACAGATACCCCACCAATGCCTGTGACCTCACCTTTACAGATACCCCGCCAATGCCTGTGACCTCACCTTGCGGTTTCCCGTAACCTCGCTTTTCTAGATACCCTCCTATTACCCCTCGCCTCACTCTCCCAGAAACCCCACTGCTGCCCCCTGGTGTCCTCACCTTTTCAGGTGCGGCTGCCGCTCCACGTGCCGGCGGCTGCTCACACGCACGGTGCGACCCTCCTTTCACTGTCCTGCCGGCTCCTGAAGTGCTGGATCGCCTTCTTGTTCTGGAAATCGATGAGAGCCATGGTGATGGCCGCGTTCCAGCAGCTCTCATCTGGGCATCGGAAATCAATCTCCTTGTCATCCGTGGTGACTATGGTGAAATAGATGTACTTGCCAGTCCTCTCCACGCAGTCCAGCTTCTTTATGGACTGGAACTTGAGCTCTTTGCACTTGGTCTTCTTCTGCCCATCTGCAAACATGTTCAGGCTCTCCTTGGTCAAGACACACACCTTCTTCCTCCAGAACTGGAGAAGGTTGTCACTCCTCTTCTCCAGCTCTCCTTCCATGATCACCTCTGGTACCTGCATTTTCATTCTCTGGGGGACCAGATCCAAGGCTGGTGGACCTCTTACTGCTGGACCTGGTCTGGTGGGACTGAGTTTAGACCCTCAGTAGCTCCTGTTGGGTTGGAGCTTGGCTCTTCTTCTGTACCTCCTGTTGGGTTGGAGCTTGGCTCTCCTTCTGTAGCTCCTGTTGGCTTTGAGCTTGGCTCTCCTTCTGTAGCTCCTATTGGCTTTGAGCTTGGCTCTCCTTCTGTAGCTCCTGTTGGCTTTGAGCTTGGGTCTTGCTCGGTAGCTCCTGTTGGGGTTGGGTTTGGGGTTTGCTCGGTGGAAGCTCCCTTGATGCTTCCTCCCCGGTTACTAACTCTGAATGAGAAGAATGGAAAGATATGTAAGAATTTATGTCATTCGGCTTCACCACTCCCTCCAGTGACGAGCTGAGGAATGCTGGTAACTCCCAGTAAGGCTGACTCATTCTCTGTCCTCTTTCCAGTGTCTGACTGGGACTTTATCATTAGTTGTCCCTCCCACAGCCTGTTAACCATTAACCACCGATTCATTCATGTCTTCTGCCACACAGGCTGAGGATCCGCTCTGATCCCTCGACAGGTGGTCTTTCTCATAGTAAATGTGGGTTTCAGCTATTTGTCCGTCAGAACACTCGCTCTGTACTCACAATACCGGCTAAACAAATGAAACGAGGGAGCCTGGTGGGGCGAACGCTCAAAAAAAGACTACCTTTATTATTTATTTAATTATTTAATTATTAATTATTAAACTTACGGGGCATTAGTCTAAATATGGATATTTCTGAAGGACGCGTTATGTGTCATACAAGATACGGTCACCAAAATCACCTTTTTTTTTTCTCTAATGTAAATCATAGGCGTCCTTCGTGTCCCGGGAAATTATTGATTATTAGTTTTATTATTGATCTTTTTTTTTTTTGTAGTTCACTATTTTAGATCTAACCAGACATTGAAGTAAATAATGCGACCTAAAATCAGGCAACATCTTGTGGTTTCCATTCAGCCGCTCCATTCGGTTTCCGTACTGGGACAGGTCCCTCCCTGTTTTAACCTCTACTACTTCTGCTGGGAGGCTGTTCCACTTATCTACCACCCCTTCAGTTCTATAAACTGTTGGTTTCCAGGCGCCCGGTTGTCCTAATCGACCAGCTGCCCGGAATAACGGAAGCATTGGCGCGATGATTGACAGCTCGGCTTCTCGAGAGGGTCCGCAGCAGCCACTTCCTGCGCGAAGGGCTTTAAAGAACCGGCGACCTCATATGTTGGGCCAAGTAATTGAATTTGGAGTTTCCGCAGCCTGGGGGGGGATTGTCGGCCCATCTGCTCCCCGTCTCCTTTCAGTTCCTGCCCCCTGACCCCGCTCGCTGAGTATCGTCTTTGTGCCGCCCGGGCCGGCGGTCCCGCCAGAGACTACTTCTGTGTTTATTTTTTAAAAACGATATATTTTTAAGCTGAAATTTGGTACATTTGTAGATAACAATTAACGTAAAAAACGGATAAAAATTGCTGCTGATTGTGATGATAACGCGACGCAGCGTAGCCCATTTGGGTCACCAGCAGAACCCAGCAGGTCCCCTGACTCCGGAACCGGTTCTGGATTCCCAGACAAACCAATCATAGAGTTAGAACTCGGCGCAGTTATTCCCCCAAATAACTAAATAGCACAAAAGAAACAAAAACAGAAAGAAAAAAAACAGTGTTTTTATAGGTTCTAGAGGTTTGTAACAAAGAATTCCAGATATTCTAAACCGGGGCTCCGGGTCTTAACGATTCCAAACAAAGTGTAAAAAAAAAACAGCAAGAGCTTCGCACCAAATACCCCAAAATGATCAAATAAAATTAAAAATGTATGAAAGCCGCGGCCGGACCTTAATATTAAACCTGTCTAGACAAATCAAACAGATCCAGAACCCTGAGATGAATGAAAACATTTTTGCAGAGATCAAGAAGGAAAAAAAGTGCAATTATTGAGGGATAAAAATATAGAACATGCTGGCAGAGCGGACGCATTTGGTATCTACCACTTCTGCTGGGAGGCTGTTCCACTTATCTACCACCCTCTCTGTAAAGTAGAACTTCCTTCCGTTCCATCTAATCCTCTGACCCTCTAGTGTTAGATTCTGGCCTCCTGGTGTAAATTTCCCTGTAGAAGAAGTCGAGGCCGGCGGCCCGGGTAATTAGATTGGATAAGCGGTCGGTGTGCACACGCGTGTGCGTGTTCTCTAGGAAGGGCTTTAAAAGGACAGAATCGGTTTTTATGAAAATGATATGGAAAAAGGTTTCCGTGGCCGAGCTCATGCGCTTCCGCCTCTCCCTCGGCTTCTGACATCACACGCGGAGCCCATTAGTCAAATGATCTGAAGTGACATCATATTGTGTTATATGCAGTGCTGAGAATCCTTTGTGCTCCTGGGGGGCCGCTCCACCTGCAGGTCATAAGCTGGACAAAGAACAACTACTACTAACAATAATACTTATTATAAATGATAATAATAAATAACATTAATAATAATAATAACAATAATAATAATAACAACTATAATAATATACAATACATTATTATTATTATTAATAATAATAATTTTCACCCTGCTGTAAAGACTCAAAACCTTCGTCTCGTCTTAGATTCCGGAGCCATATGTCTATCCCATGCATGTTTAATCCCCTCACTGTATTACCCTCTACCGCTTCTGCTGGGAGGCTGTTCCCCTTTTCTACTACCCTCTCAGTAAAGTAACATATTTGCTTGCATATTTGCGGTTTTAAAGTATATATATATGTGTCGTGCCAGATTCTCTTTGCTTTGCCGAGTCCATTATAGCGTTTCCGACATTCCGCCTTGAATTAGCCGTATCGCTGAACAATGGCTCTTTTTTCGCACCGATTCCATAGGGGAAGCATCGGCTGCGCATGTAAGGACATGTCCCAATTGTGGAATTTCTTTTGCTTCTGTAAATAAATGTTACTCCCACGCCTCGAGTTGGCTTCCCAGATGAAATCTGATCTGTTCGCTCGCAGTCAGGAGACGATAACCTCGTTCTCAATATTCACAGAGTTTACTTTGCAAAAGAAAAAAAAAAGTGGATTAAAGGTGCTGTTCTACCTACTCGCTGAATTAATACTTTTTGGAACTAAACATCCTAGTGCTGCCGAGTGTTTAACCCTTCCCTACAAAAAAATATTTATTTTTAAAATTTGCCTCATTCAGAATTTTTGCTGGGAACACTTAATTGTCACATGACACGAAAACAGGCACTGATAGGCTGTTACATTAAAAGTTCATAATAATAATATTATATTGTATTATTATATATATTATTACTTTTATTTATTATTATTTTTATTTATTATTATATTATTTATTATTATTTATTATTTTATTTATTATTATATACTTTATTATATTATTATTATATTGTATTTTTATATTATTACATTTTATTTTATTATTATATTTTATTTATTATTATATTGTATTTTTATTATTTTTACATTTATTTAGTATTATTTTTATTATTATTTTTTATATTATTATTACATTTACAGTATTATATTATATTTTATTATGATTATATTGTATTTATTATTTTTATTACTTTATATTTTATTTGTTTTATTATTATTTCCATTTTATTTTTCTTTTTATTGTTTTATATTGTATTATTATTATTACATTTTTATTTATTATATTTTTATTTATATTATTTTGTTTTATTATTATTATATTTTATATGTATTATTATTATATTTTATTTATTATTAGTGTTATTTTGTGAATGTTTGGTTCTGTAACCCCTTTACAGAAATGTAGGTTACTGTTTGCAAACTGCTTTTCATTGCTGAGCTCCTTTAATACATAGAAACCTACAATCTACCGGAGGAGCGTAAAACGGCCCGACAGCCCAGACCGCCATTTATTCCGTAAATCTACGCAAAGCAGAGGGGAAATAAAGACGTTTCATCTGAAAAAATTTAACAATATTGTAATAACAACTATAAACATACGCTGGCAGAAATCCCAGACAACCCATACTTCACACCCTCTCATTGATCTTCCAGTAGCGCATGGAGTGTCCTGAGATCGGGGTGCAGATCCCCCCCAAAAAAAAATTCTGGGAACCTAGATGTATTATTTAAACATTGCATAAAAATGTATTATTTCAAGTGTTCCTACAAGAAGAAGAAGAAAAGAGAGAAGAAAGAAAGAAAGAAAGAAAGAAAGAAAGAAAGAAAGAGAGAGAGGAAGAAAGAGATGGAAAGAAAGAACTAAATAAAAGAGAGGGAAAGAAAAGGAAAGAGAAAGAAAGAAAGAAAGAAAGAAAGAAAGAAAGATAAAGAAAAAAGTTTTAATATTTACTAGCTTTTTGATCCACATATTGTATCACATTCCTTTGTACAGCGCTACAGAATATGATGGTGCTATATGTATATCATTAAATAACAATGCATACCGTAAGGACGCAATCACAATTTATTTTAGGTGTCCTACATTTTGAGATTTTTTGCATTTTTTGTAGTTTTTTGTATCCTATAATTCCGATGTAATTACTGTGCTCTGAAAATGTAAATTTATGAAATCGATGGGATTTATGGGTAGAAGTCCCAGGAGCGGCCGTTGCCTGTAAAGGTAAAATAACCCCCGCCGTTCCCACAGATATAAAGCAGGGTGGATGTAAAGCCGCGCTCCGCTCCCTCGCTAATGCCGGTAAAAGTAACAAATAAATGATCGGGTCTCTGTTACTCGTAACGTGGTGTAGAATCTTAATAAGTCGTTTTATTCAAATAAAATTCCGCATTAATCCTGAAACAAAATTAGTTTTTGACTTTTCCATCATTCTGACGTCACCTCTGAAAATACTGAATGAAGTATATTGTGACCGGAAGGAACGAGGGTGGGGGTAGAACGTGGTCCCCATGATGGAAGTGGACACTATACCTGGGGACTCTCAAGGTTTAACCCCAAGTCTCAGGGTTTTTGCCCCAGGCTCGGGGCAGAATCTCGGGGTCACACAGTCCGACTCCTTCCTATTCTGCCCCCGCTGTGATCAGATATAAGACTCCCAGTTGGTGCTTTTGCTCCCAGTATGTTGTGGTTGATATCCCTGCCTGAATGCAGGTGACTCAATTAAGTGTATCTTTAAATAATGACAAGTCAATGTTTCCATGACGACCGGTATTAGAGCCATTTGGGTAACACATTTGGCGACTCAAGATTCCCAAGGTCAGCACATTTAGAAAGTTCCAAGGTATGGTGAACACGTGGGGAATATCATGGTTTGGTGAGCCATGGTTGGGCTTCCCCATGACTTAGACATATAAGCCGTGGTCGATACAGCTGGCGCTCCTTCTCCTGAGTAGTACTTGGGTCCTTGAGGATGTCCTTGTGTTGGGCTCGTCACATTCGTCTCAACGAGCCAAGCCCTGGGTCACTAGGATCTGCCCTCAATAAAGAAGAGAGATATTGAGAAGGTTCTACTCTCCTGCAGAGTCCTTCTTAACAATTATTGTACGTCTTGTCTCGAAATTCCGTTTCGATTGTAAAGATCAAACAGCTGCAGCAGAGTGTAACTTTAAAGCTTACCGGCTTCCAATTTCTCGTGGGTGCCGTCCACCAACCTCGCTTGGCTTCCTCGCGGTTCCTTCCTACTGTGCTATGAGGAAAATGTATCACCTAGAACAAAAAAAAAAAGTCAAACAATGGCCGTTTAGCCGAGAAGAACCCGGAATTCCGAGCGACGGTGGAAGAATGGCACGGCCGCGGACCATGTGGGAAGCGGGATTTTTGAACTTGTCCTCAAAGTTGGGTGGGGAGTTTTTATAATTGTTTTTACCCACTTAGTCTGGAATGTTGTGAGATTCCCACCTTCGTAAACTTAAAACAGAAAAATTAGACCCCCAAAAAAGTGAAAAGCAAGAAGAATGGTGTTGGAAATGGATACTCACACTTTTCCTAACATATGTCCGCAATTTATGCCCCTCACTATTAACCTCTACCACTTCTGCTGGGAAGCTGTTCCAACTACCACCATCTCAGAGAATCTCGGGTTTGGGCTACACCAGGCCTTAGATGAGGATAGGTTAGGTTGCTTCTTAATACAGGTGTTACCCGCCTTTACAACAGATCAGCTACGGACCTCCTGCTTGACCATACCATTCTTATCACCCTCCTGGAGACTCAACTCACTGGATCTGCCCCCCCCCCCTACAATACAAAACAAAATGTCCCAATTATTTGCTCAAATGGTTCCAAATGATGACCTTTTTTGGGATTTCGTATTTTCGTTGGAGCCCCGGTTATGGAGGCTGTCTGGTGAGTCAGATCTCCCACACAAGGTCTGTCGCTTTCCCTAAGCTTATGTCTCGGAATGCCTTTTAGACTTTAGGAAAGAGAAGATACGCGAACTTTTATAGGAAATATACTTTTATGGGGTTGTAAGGAGCCTTAGTGTTGGAGCGTCTGACTGAGTCGGAATTTAACCCTTCGAGCAACACAAGCTCATGTAACGTGGCATGCTGCACACTCCTCTCTCGCAGTGTTATCAAAGAGCCAATGCTTGACATTTAAAGGGTTAATAAGATGAAACCATTGAAAAGCGTGGAAAAAAAACAGACCCGGACTGCCAATCTGGCACATGGGCTAATATCTGGTGGGACGCTAGCCGACAGCCCATCATATTTACACCCATAGCGGGCGGCCGTCAGCAACGTGTGAATCTAATAACCTAATGGGGGTTACTCAGGCGTTACTTGGCCCCCCAAAGCGCCAGTGATACATAGTCATCCCCAGTGTGGCCCTGTGGGGCAGATATATTCCATATTCCCTAAGGGTCAAGCTATTTGTTGAGTTAAAGATGTAGCCACCCAACAGCACTCGCCGAAGCCAACTTGAATAGCATCTAAGTCGACTTGGGCATTGGGAACCTTCTGTTGAGTTGAGTCTAGATGCCATTAACCCCCTACTAGACTGCTATTGTGGGATCGAACTGACTGAGCGTGTCACATGAGCGTGTCGTTCAGGCTTGGCAGTCTAGGTAGTCATCAGGTTTGTCAGCCATATTGAATATTATGGCTCCATCATGAGGTGTTGAGTTGGTTTGTAGACTTGGAATCTTTGTTTTCAACTCAACTTCAAACACCATCTTATTCTTCTTGGACGTTCTTCGCATTCGTCCTGATCTGACCATGAATGAGCCTTAAAACCACCGGTGTTACAAAGTTACCCTCATCTCTACTTTTTGAATGATTTATTCTGATGAATAATGGATCTTTACATAAATATCCTTCTGTACATGAGTCCTGAAAAGCCCCTGACGGGTCTCATTCTCGGAATAGATCCAAACGCTTCATTTAGAATCCCCGTCCAGAATAAGTTTGTGAACCATCGTCTGTGTAAAATAATAACAAGGAAATACTTACAACGCTTGTTATTATTGAGTATTTCTGACATTACAGACAACGTTTCAAAATCATTTTGATTTCCACAAATTCCTTTTCCTTCTTTGCCATTTTCTTTATTGTTTTTACAGCTTGAAGAGAAGAAACCTGCTTCTTAGTTCTTAACCATCTGTAGAATATCATCTGTGGCTCGCTCTTTAACATCTATCTCATTCTTACTTTAACTTCTAAACTATATTTTTTCCCAAATGCCCCAAACTGCTGAAATAAACGTCTGATAGCTTCATGAAAAGCCCTAAAGGTGGCCAATTTTGAAAAAAGAGTGCCTGGTGGGTTATGATGTCAGAGTGTGGCTATGACATCAGCATCAAGTACCCATGAGATCATCTGCTGGAACATACAGGACAAACGCCAGTGACAACGAAGAATGTGAGCGGCCATACATTTTATGAGATTGAAATCGATACCGGTGATTAGAAAGACAGAGAGGGTGAAGTGAAACTGAAAAGTAAACTAGAAATAGAGATTAGAGACAGTGAACAAGTAAAGTAAGAGATGAAAAAAGAAATAGAGGACAAAAGTGGGCCAGAGGGTATTTTTGCTTAAAAAAATAACCACCACGTAAAGGGGTCCAACCAATCATTGAGTCTTGAACACATTATATTGACCATGGTTCCACCATTTCCTTCCTGCGCATGGGCATGTAACTGACCAGGTTCATTAGAGAACACGGGGAGAAAGTACGTTGATAATGACATCATTGCAATACGATAACATATTAGTGTCTTCTTCTTCTCGTCTCCTTGAGAAAGAACATAAGTCCTTAAAACTCTGCCTACCAACCAAGTGCCACCACTTCGCAAAACCCATCCACGGCAAGTCACTGCGATAACGCGAACAAGGAACACTTAAACAAAGACAAAGGGGCCGGCCGCCGTGTTACTCCAAAACCTCAGCAAACAGCCTTTTGAATGCAATCTCCTCTGTTACCTGTAACTCTGATGAAGGTTTAGATAAGTCTCCTTCCAAGAGGAAGCGCGAAGGCATTGAGCGCGTCGTCGACGGCCGGGAAAGGTTAAGATAACATTATGTAGCCGGATAAATCCAATGACATTTATCGCTGGATGAAGCTGTTCTCGGATCGAGTTGTTTATACAGGAATGTTTAAATCTCTAATATTACCGGTTTGTTAAACTCTTATCTTCTATACATAATGAAATGTGTGTTTATTTTGCCATTTGGAACAGGTGGAACTATTGAGCGGTGACTGAAATGTTTGAGTTCCAATCACATTTATGGTCGCAATGAGCGCGGCCGGTTTAACCTTGGAAGAGACGTTGGTTGCGCGTATGGAATTGCTTGTGATCTCTACCTTCGGCCCTCAAAACAGCTCAAAGAGTGGAAGGTGTCTCCACCACTAGCTACGGACGTTCTATCAGACCTTCAACCTCTATGAGAAGTCCACCCGTACCAAGTAAAGAGTCAGTTTGGGCATTTGAGAGGTCAGCCTGAAATGTTGTGGTGGGAGATAACTTTTGGGGACCGTTGGGCCACTCTACGGCGACGTTTGATCACTTGGTACCCAACAGACTAGCCATCAGCAACGACCTATTCGAGGGATGGACTCGACCGGACATGCCTTTGGAGGCTGTAAGAAGTTTCATGCTCCCGTTGAAACAGCCACCCCCGTTACTTAAATGGAACATGTCACGGTGTTTATTCATTAAGGAATGAGCTAACTCTTTGGGCAGATTCGATCAGTCTCAGTTGTCCACCCAAGATCATCTCAAACACGTGGAATGAAAAGCCACCCCTGGCAGCCCAACTCAGGAGGTACGTTTTACCCCTTGTTCTTCTACAGGGAAGTCGCTGCTTTACATGAAAGGGTACTCAGCTTGGACTGATATGTGGTCATCTCCAGGAATACGGGTAGATGGGACGACCTCCTCGGTTATCAGCGTTACCCGGTAGATGAGACCCAAAGTCTGCCGTAAATTGGTGTTCCCTTTAAATGGCCACCAAACCCAAGCTTCTGTGAGACCCCCTTTTTTAAATATATTGATATTCCTGTTATTCCGACACTAACCACCATCAACACTAAGTCCCATCATCCCCTGGATGATAAAAGTGATTAGGGTTTCTGAATAACAGCCAACCAACCCCTTTAATTACGTCTTTTTTTATTAGATTTTATATTTAAAGGGCGAGGGGGGGGGGTAAACTCATACATACCGAGGTATGGAAGGAATGTTAAACATGCGGATAACTTACACATTTACATACAATCGCTGTCCGTGTGACATGTGCGCTTGCTGGGTAGCTTCCATCGTGTCGTTGCAGCCATAACTTTGGGTCAAAGTTCGATTCTTTTCTTTTTGTTCTTAGTCTGGCGTCTCAGCTGATTTCAGTTAAATGAACTCTGTTAGGTGAACTTCAAAGGAAAAGGCTGGGTTTCAAAGGGCTCGGCCGTTGCCCTTTTGCCTCGATGATAAGCTTTTCACATCCGGAATGATAGTTTTTTTTCTTTCCATAATTAGAATTTATGTGAATGGGTTAATGATTGACCCGAGGTTCTAAGAGTTACACAAATGACTTATTACAGATAAATCGGTGAATCACGTCTGAGTTACAGCAATCGACCTTCCCATTTCTTTTTATGACTTTTATGGACTCCTAGGAGATACTTCTAGGTCCCTTGCGAAGAGGAGCAATTCTTATGATTTCGTGGCAGATAGGGTGACATTTTCCATGGAAATGAAGATGATGTAAAACCCATTCATGGTGGTCTTTTGTTGGACTGAACCAGTAATTGAATGTCGGTGACTCGATTAAGTGTATCTTTAAAGAAGGACAAGTCAAGTTTTCCATATTAGAGCCATTTGGTTAACATATTTTGAGAGTCATTACATAGAATCTACACAATGGGATATTAAAGGGTTAATACTTCAGCTCATTTAGAAAGTTCCCCTGTATGACCACGAGCAACACACATGGGGCTGGAAGGGTCGGCAGTAGACTTGTGAATTCAGATTCACCAAAGTCGTTCTTTTCACTCACACTCACTCTCTCTGGCTCTCTCTCAATGGCTCAATGTCTCCCTGACTTCTTTCTTCATCTTCTCCATGAATCAGGGGAAAAGGTTGTGTCCGGAGGCTCACAGAGAAGCAGATGAAGAAAGAAGACATGGGGAGAAGCTGACGAAGAAAGAAGACAGAAGAACAAGAAGAGGCAAGAGAAGAAGCGGAGCTGTGTAAAAAGGAGACCGTGACGCGGAAGTGGTTGTCAGAGAAGTTTGGGAGACATTGTGAGAGAGCAGGAGAGAGATTGAATGAGAGTGCGAGAGACCATGAATGAGAGTGTGAGAGAGTGAATGAGAGTGAGTGACATCGAATTTCGAATTTAAATGGAAAAAGCCCTCCGAATTTCATCCGAACCAAAAGGGTAGTCATGGACCATGACATCTTTGTACTTCTGAAGTTCTAACGTTTGACAGTTACCCGTACTAACCAGTTTTATAATAATGTGCCATGTCACCTAAACATGAAAAAAACAGAAGATTTTATGTGGTTTCAGAGCTACCTTCACCCCACAGAAAACCACGAAAGCCGACATTCTAGAACCTGCTGTCAGGGCCATCAAAATGCGTCATGAAGGAAGCCGTCCGAGTTCTTCAAAGACCGGTCGCTTTATTCTGTAACGACTGGTATCATCCTGTCGGGTTTATTGGCGCTGATTAGATAAGAGTGACTAGCGGCTGTAAATTTAATGTGCAACGCACTCAGTAATGTATCGTTTGATGGTATAATAAACCCCTAGGTGATTTCCAAGGTGCCAGATGTTACCGGAGGGCAATGATGTCTCTCTTTGCTTTCATTAAACCGTTCCGTTATCAGATATGGGGGAACACGAGAGTCTTGAGACAGACTTTATCCCTTTTTTAACCCATTGGTCTGTGTCGGAACATGTCGACAGACATTATATTTTATAAACTAGACTTGAGGATTTGAGCGGATTTAATTAAATTTGTTAATTTGTACGAATGTCCAAGAACTAGGAGGGAAAAAAGAAAACAAAACCAAAGGTGGAACCTCAGGATTTCATAAGAATTTTTTTTCCCGTCACTCTCCCAACTTTTTCTGATAAGCGCGCCCGTGTCTCCGCTTCACCATTTTTGCTCCACTTTCTCCAGCTGGAAGAATGGGGGAGAGGTTGTCCCCGTGGAGTGCATAAAAGCTTCAGCCTTTTTCTGGATATACTCTGAAGAGGAGCAGCGGAGCAGGAGAAGCAGAAAATGAGAAGCGAGGAGGGAAAAACAGGGAAGCGGTTGCCGGAAAACATTGGGAGAAAGTGAGTGAGAGAAAAAAAAAGAGAGACACTAAGTAAAAACAACAAATTTTATTTCCGAAAAAGACTTTCCAATTTTGTCCAAACCGAAGGGGCGGTAAATAAAATTCATTTTTTGGTAAACAAATGGACCAAAAACTAAACAAAAAATGAATCCAAATAATGTTTGGTCCACGTGCTCAAGCCTGGTTGAAACCCAGCTTATGTGTATCCCATGGGAGCAACCGTCTTAACTGCCATGATTATTCCTCCCCAGTAATTAACTGTTCTGTTTGGTGGCAGCTGAATACCTCAGGCAGACTTTGTGAAGGTCAGGATTAATATATCATAAAAAGTAATATAATTTATAAATTTTTTTATACAAGCCAAAAACCACTCTTTTCAGTAAAGGAAAAGCGTTGATTTTTTCACAAAAGCCTTTAATGCGAATTAAATTAATAACTCCGTTTCCAATACAAATATTTTAGGACCGAACTGCTTTTACGAGGCCAGACGTAGTCTATTATCTGGTTTATTTTCATGATCAGATGCATTTAATGCCCACCGTAATGAGTTTGTTCGTTAGAAACCGAGGAGCATGGGTAGGATTTACTAAGCCAACTTTTATAGGGATAATTAGTGGAATTAGTGGAATTTTCCACTGTGTTCTTTGATCTCCGTAAATGCCACAGGATTCAGAAACAATAATAACTATCATTATGTTTAACAAAGTAAAAGCCAAAATGTTTGCCATTTAAAAATTAAAATCAGATAATCACCCTTTTACCGTAAGGAAGACGGAGTAAACTGAATAAAAAGTATCCACAAGCAAGAGACCTTTCCATTTGCCGTATTATTTCTTTAAATTATATTTAACAAGAATAAATTAAAATTGATATTAACAAAGACTTTCTTGTTTCCAGCAGACAGGGGGAATCAATGTTTTGTTGCACCTGCTCTATCGAGCACTTCCTGTACACTGATATGGTGGAAACCACAAGAGACTTTTCCCTTTGCCTATATTATTATTATTCTTTATTGTTTTATATAGCGCCATCTAATTCCGTAGCGCTGTACAATGGGTAAACAGGACATAACAAGTAGTATGTAACATAACAAATTGACTTACAGAAACAACAGGTGAGGAGGGCCCTGGTCAAAGGAGCTTGCAATCTAGAAATATATATTTATTAGAAGTATATTTAACTAAAATGAATTAAAATAAATAATATTAAGGGCCTTGTTGGTTCCAGGTGGCTAGCATGCTTGTTTCCAGCAGATAGGGGGATAATTAGATTTGTTGCACCTGCTCAGCTGAGCACTTCCTGAATGACAGAAGGAAGTCAGTGAATTGGAGAAAAGGCCAGGGGGCAAATTGGTTGGAGAAAGGGGTAAAATCAAAGCCTTGTTTAAGCAAATAATAATTAAGAAAATGATTGGGCTGCAGTTACAGACCACCCCGTGCAAATTTGCCTTCCAGAACACCCAAAAATAATGGCATTTTAGGCAAATAGTCTCTGTATTGGGGTCTGTAACTTTATCATATAAATTATTTATAATTATTGTCACAATATGTCTCCGTTATGGTTGGGATGGCCACTAAATTTAAAATCTTTTTACAAATAGGAATCACAATTTTTTTTTAAAATAATTATAATCTTACATTTTAAAAATAAATAAATAAAAAGAAAACTAGTACTTGAAATTGTATGAATTGGATATTTTTTTTATCAATAACCTACATTATTTATATGTAATTTCATAGTGAATATAATATTGACATTGGGCAAGGACTTGATTTTTGTTGATTTAGGGAAAAATTTAGTTTTTTGTTTGATTATATCTTATTTTTTGGGGGGGAAAGTGACCATCTCGATGACTCTACATTGAAAGGAGCCTCGTAATGTTAATATGTTAATGTGGGGCAAATGACCCCCATCTTGGAACCAGCTTTCCGTGAGAACCAACGCGTTCTGAAGCGCTTTAAAGGTGCTGTCCCACTTAAACATTTACTGCACTCTATAATATGTGGAGTGAATAAACCTGAGAAGATCTTTTCTTCTTTCCTCTACAGGTTCCAACACATAAAATAACACAGAAGCTCTAAGACACCTTTCAGATTCTCTTTCGCGTCACATGACAATAAAGCGCCCCCATCAAAAAATATTACATTATTATTAAGTTATTACATTAATTTATTAAAAATGAACAAGGCAACATTTTACACGGTAAGAGAATTATTTCACTTCTATGTTCAGCCAAACGGTTTAAAATTTACTAAAATTCGACTCAATTCATTAATATTTTTTAACCCCTTCACGACAAAGCCCGTACATGTACAGGACCACAATGCATTGTCATTAATGGGTTTACGGACAACCCGACGTCCTTAAGGAGTTAATGTTTCTTAGCCTTCGGCAAGACTGCGAAGTATCTGTAAATGTCCCCCGACGTTTCCCGTAGAGATGAGTAGCCCGGGTGTCTGTAATTAGCGGTAAAACGATGAAAAAGGGAGTCCTCGGCGAGGAATTCGACTCATTATCCCATTATTACTGCGTTCCTGACCTCGTCCCGCTTCCTATCCGCCCCTCTCGAGCGGCGCAGGTGAGGCATTACGGAGGTTACTGCCCCGACACGCTAAAACACAGTGATTCAGGCACAGAAACGCCTTTACGCCCATTATATTTAAGGCAATAATAGCGTCTGGGCCTTTTCATCCCACACAAGCCTCAAAGAAGCCGAGTTGGTTTAGAGACGGCTGCCTTTGATCTTGCGGCCGGCTCTGTGACCGCCGTATTTCTGTACCCCGCGTTTCTGCGGGCGAGTGACGGGACGGCGGGAGACATTACACCAAATCATCTGACTGTTTCAACGTCTGATAATCTTCTGTTCCCAAGTCGATGTTTGTCTGCTTTGTTTGCCGCAGGACATAGGACGTATAGAGCTTTTGTCAAAAGAACGAAAATATCAGGGTCCCTAAATACGTCAAGATGAGACTTCAGAGGAGTTTGGATGAGGTTCTTAGATGTGGTATCTGCTGATACATTGTTACTCCGTCAACTAGACAGCTGGTGGAAGAATTTTTCATTTCTTTCATTTGTATTCCAGTACGATCTAAATATCTGTGCCCTTCTAGAAAACAACCCGTAAGATGCATGCATTTATAACGGTTACCCGAGTCCATAATACCTGAGATACCTCTTAGTGGCCCATCCACCATACACCATACACACACACATACATATACATACACCATACACATACATACACCAT
>VKOC01006767.1:0-10760 GCA_009364415.1 Spea multiplicata
TACAGAAGGATGCGGTGGGCCCCCCGAGCTGCACAGAGACATCTGCTGTTCAGGTAAGGGGGTGGAGGAGGCTGTGTGAATGAGTATGTGATATTGAGTGAATAAATTAGTGAATGAATGAGTATCTGTGAATGAATCAATATCTGAATGAGTGAATTAGTATCTTGATGGTGAATAAGTGAATAGCATGGATGTGTAAGTGGGGGGCATGGGACAGGGAGGCTGTTTTGGAAGCAGAGATGCCATGGGCAGGCTGTTTTGGAAGCAGAGATGCCATGGGCAGGCTGTTTTGTGGGCAGAGATGCTACAAGGATGTTGTTTTGGGGGCAGAGATGCCACAGGGAGACTGTTGTGGGGCAGAAATGCCATGGGCAGGCTGTTTTGGGGGCAAAGATGCCACAGGCAGGCTGTTGTGGGGCAAAGATTGCAAGTCCTATGTTTCCAATCTGGGTGCTAGACAGGCCCTGTGGACACAATCTGGATGCCAGGGCTGATTTGATAAAGTGGCATAAATACACAGTGTGGGGCTGGTTGAGGGCAATACGCAAGGGTGCGGGGGCACAAATTGACATGTGGGTGCTGGCTGGGACATCACATAAATCAATACTGAAGGGAGGCTGTCTGGTGGGATAAATATACAATGGGTGGTGCACGAAAACATGTGGGGGGCTGGTGGCATCGCTACATAAGGGGGGCAGGCTGGGTGGGTCATAAATACACATAGGGCTGGCTGGGGGCGATACACAAGGGGGCAAAAACACAAAGGACATAAGCAGTGTGGAATTTTTTCTTTTAAATATTGTTAACGTAACCCGTCCGGATGTGGGTGTCAGTGTGGCAGAGCCTTTCCTGGTGTGTGTTTTGGTGTTGGTGTTGCAGAACCCGTCCTGGTGTGTGTGTTTGGGTGTTGATGTTGCAGAACCCATTCTGGAGTGTGCATTTGGGTGTTGATGTTGCAGAACCCGTCCAGGTGTGTGTGTTTGGGTGTTGGTGAGGCAGAGCCTGTCTTGTGTGTATGTTTGGGTGTTGGTGTGGAAGAGCCTGTCCTGGTGTGTATGTTTGACTGTCGGTGTGGCAGAGCCCGTCCTGGTGTGTGTTTTTGTGAATCAGTGTGGCAGAGCCCATGCTGGTGTATGTGTTTAGGTGTCGGTATGGCAGAGCCTGTCCTGGTGTGTGTGTTTGAGTATCTGTGTGGCAAGCCCGTCGGTGTGTGTTTGGGTGTCGGTGTGTCAGAGCCCGTCCTGGTGTGTGTTTGGGTGTCTGTGTAGCAGAGCCTGTCCTGGTGTGTGTTTTTGGGTGTCGGTGTGGCAGAGCCTGTTCTGGTGTGTCTGGTTGGTCATCTGTTTCCTCGCACTTTACTTATTGTAGGAATAAATTGGATTATTTCATTTTTACTTATCCAGAGATAAAATGCCTCCAGAATTTGTAGTCACTTCAGAGGACTAAACTTTCTATGCCCAGAAATCAGTGAGAGGAAAAGTAAAGGATTTGTGTTAATTACGCTATTTCAATCTGCATATTTTATTAAAAAGGATTAGTGGCGCTAAATTGTGGCTTCAGGTGTATGATGACTTTAGTGTATTGATGTACTCCCAATCCCATCATATAAGATTCTATCTTATACTATCTGCCTGGGCTAATGTTCTCTTTATCCAGTACACATGGATGCCGAGGAGTTAAGATTCTGTCTATTCTGTCTATTTTATTTCCGTAAAAAGGCCCACCAAAATCCTCAGCACCAGGCCCATGATGCTATTAATCTGGCCCTGGCTGTCCCGGTATGGTCACTATGTATGAGTAAAACATGGGTGAAAGGACGTTTGGGGTGGACTACAATATGACCCCATATCACCAACCATTTGAGTGGGCAGAACATGTTGTGACAACACAATGCCACCAACATAAGGTTTCCAAGACTAACTAATTAAAACTGAACCCTCCAAAATGTGAGGATGGGAGAGGTGCAGCACAGTTGAGATACTCAGGTTTTGATAAGGTTTAAAGGGAAGCTTTGTGAATCAGAAGGCAAATATTTAGTTTATACATACAGGTGCTGCATGGACACATCTACTTATCAGCACTTACTACTTGAGGCTCCAGGACAGATATGGAGAAATCCCAGTAATGGCCATGAGGATCACTGATTCTGCCTCCACACCAGTGTGCACTGTGGGCTCTCTTAAAACTTTGTGACAGATATATATATATAGACCATTGTAAGGCCCCTGCCAGGAATTAAACCTGGTGGCTACTAAAGCTTTATCCTAACCAGGAGTCTTTTTTAAGATAACCTGCCCTGGCCCCCTGGTTCTGCAGGACACTTCTCCACACTTCACACATGTTCCTAGTCATTCACCTGTCTTGGATCCTAATTAGCAACACTGATGGTCTCCTGCTTGTGGCTTGTTATATATTTTGCTGCTGTATCTGTGCCGCTGGCTTTGGCCTGTTTCTCATGCTGCTATTTGCTTATCCTGTATCTGCCTTCTGACCTGGATTGTGCATCATGTCCCCTTCCAAAATTAGCAAGAGGGCTATGCTTGGCTGCTTAAATCCAGAGACTCAACAGTTGTGGGCACCAGTCACCCTGAGTCGAACACTTTATCTGATTCATGTGAGCCTAAAGACCATTTTCAAACAAGAGGGTACCTTTTTTAAGTGTCTTAATTATGTGTTGTCTGTGTGACAATGAGACACTTGCTTTGACTGTCATTTTCCAGTTTCACTGTCGAATGTGGGGTGGCCTGTCTATGGCTTGATCCATTCATCAATTTGCATCAAATCACCCTTATCTATTATAAGTTAGAGGGCACATTTTTTTTATGCCTCCAATATAAGCCTGGTCCTAATGTTGATGTATGCTGCACATACACTCTTGTGCATTTTGGGACTATGGAAAATATATCCCATACAGTGAGGTTCTCTATAGCTATACACTATTCCTTATGATTCACAATTTGTTTTGTATGTTAGACAAATAAAAAGCAGGACTTTGCTGTTTTTGGCATGCCCAAGTAATATGTGGTGTGGTACAACGAGAATCACCCTAAAAAAAGGTCATCTTGAACATATTTGTAATGGAAACGAGGGAGTCTTTGATCACTAAATGCAGGTGTTAGATACAGAGAAAGTTAAAGAAAAAATCCAAGCCAAAATAATATGCGCCATAATAATTTCCCATTCCACTTAACCACAACTATTTATGACCTCCAACTACTGTACATGGCTCTTATCATGTTTAGCTTTACCGAGTCACGCAACCGTATTCCCTTGCTCCCTGAAAGTCATTCATCATCAATGTAATATAATGATTTCAGAAACAGATGTGAGCCAGAACCTGGGAATCTTTTGGTATGACTGTAGCAGAGGGTAGAGTTTACTAATGCTTCTTGCGATTGTCGAAGGGGATTCATTTGAGCGAATCCTTCCTCAAGTATGTGATTCCTTTCCTTTTTAATTTGCCCAGGGGTCTGCGTTATGGATGTGTTAATTTTTCATAACAAAAGTAATACAAAGTCCAAAAATTTCCTTTTTTGCAAGGATATCTGGAGCACACCACAGGTAGTAAAGAAATCTGTTTTCATGGCGGCAACGTCTATTGAAAACTTCCTGGATAGCATGGAGTAAATAATGTATTTTGTTAACTTTTTGCATTCTAAACAGTGGTGTCTTTATATTTTTTTTTAGATGCTCTAAAAGTGACAATATTTCAAGGAGCTGCCACCACAACATAAGCAATAAGATGTAAACTAAGAAATCCAATCCGTATGTTCATGGTTTACAAAAAAAATACTTTATAACAGTATAATATTATGATAAATATATGTTGAGCAGTATATGAGTCAATAGAAGCAGCAATCTCCTCTACCCTTCTATGATGTAAAGTAGTAAAGTACCACAATACACACTGGCACACACATTTACACACATAAATACACATACTCAATAACAATGTCCTTACTTACTCTCTCTCACACATACACACACACACACACACATTCATGCTAACACACACACATTCATTCATGCTCACATTCACTTACACATATACACATGCATATTAATGTACTGTACTTACACACACTTCCACATTCATGTTTGTCACACATACACACATGTAAGTTAATTTGGATATGCTAGACGCCTTATTTAAGAATATGGTTCTTTCCATAAGATAGTAAGTCTACAAATCTGCTACGGATCTTGTTCTTTTTAAAAGAATTCCATGCTACAACTTTTGACATTAACAGAAAAATATAAAATACTTTATGCACTCTACATTTTTTTTTTAATCAAAGTGCAGAATATATGTTTGAGGACAACCATACCGTGTACATAACTTACTTTTTTTCTGAGAAATAATGTCATCACATTCACTATCATCTGTTTAGCTGGGGCTTCAAAGGTTTTACTATTTTATATACTTTGGAAGTAATTGTTTATTTTAAATTGCCTTCATCTGCAGTCTTCCACTTAATCTAAAAATGTATAGGCTGTACAAGTCCATGGATAAATTACCCAGCAGGTGATTTGAGGCTATGTCTTAACGCTAACCTTATTTTCCCCGATTTCTTCTCTACTTCTTGTCTGCCGGACCCCTAACGTGCTTGGAATGCAGACTTCTGCTGGTTGCTCATCTCTGGATACCGAATAAACTTTAATTGCAGTTACTGTAAGGTCATTTATGTAAGACACCTTTTATCTTGAAACATTCCATCTTTCGTTCAAAAAGTACATAAAACAGAAGGAAATAATAGCCATAGAAGAGGAAGCACGGGCTTATGAAGAAGCGTAGCGATTATGTTATATTACAGTGCCCACGGAGGCTTGAAAGGGGAAATTAACAGACTGTTTACCCAAGTAGGAATTTGGCATCGTACGCTTTAACATTTAGACAAATATTTAAGTTGTTCGATAAAGCTAAAAAGGGGAGCTAAATAAACAAATGTCTTCATTTCAAAACAGTAGGTATTTCAGCGTTGCGTTAATCATTATAAAAAAAAAAAAATTAAAAAAAAAACCGAATGCTGCTGATGGCAGCTCGTGTTTTCTTAAGTTTGCGTATTTTTAAGTATTAGTGACCCGGGAATGACATCATTCAGAAAGCATCTTGGAATCGTATTCCAGCTTGTAGAGCCAATGTGGCTGATTGAGATGAATCTTACAGATAAGTTGCATGTACCATATGCAATTTTTAACACGAAGCAGGAGGAGTACTGTGAATGTCAGCGCTTTGGAAAATATGTGATAATAACCGAAATTTTGATGATAGATAAAGAGCGCTTAGCGCAGAACACATATTTTCTGTATGGGTCCGTCAGTGTTTCATTCGTCAATGGGTGATTTTTTTTTTTTTTTTCTTTAACATATCATCAGTTTTTTTAAGATTCTATACTACGGTTGAACTGGCTTTACCCAGTCTCTTTGGGTTACAACAACAAACCTCAGCGCGTTCCAATCCTCTTCTTTATTGGCTACTTTGTGTTGCTTTATGTTTATTTTGTTAATACACCAGAGAGTGCAACAACCACTTGTGGAAGTTCTGTACCACAAGATCTTCTCAATTGGTTCAAAATGTCGAGACTACGTAGAGGTCATCTTTATGCTCCTATTAACCAGAGTGGAGGAGATGTGCCCGCTACTTCCCTGCCCTATGGGCAGTGGGTTAGGGATATTAAATACCTTTTGGGGTGGCACAAAGCCCATCCTCATCCCATGTCCACTGGGACATTGGGGTTGAAATGTCCTTTTTGGAGGCACACAGCCCAACATTGACTCACATGTAGTGAGGGGGGAATTTGGTGCAATCTGGTAATGAAGGTTATCTGCACAACATATAATATATAAATATAGTGTTACTAGTCAAAATCTACTATACTATATTGAATTGTTTTATTGCGTCTTAAAGCACATTTTTGTAAATATACATTTTTGTAAATATACATTTTTGTACGCAAGATACTTAAAAGTGAGACAGGTTTTGAATTCTCTTTTTTTCGGATTTTCATTATGTTTTGATTATATTAGTGATGAAGTAATTACATTATTAAACGTCTCATGAGCATGTCTAAGTATGTGCTTTACTGCAGATAATATTCAAGACTGATTAGTGTGTTAATGCGATTATATTATTTGCAAACAACGATCTAATCGTCTCTTAAAACAGAATTTAGGGAGTAACGCGCATTTATAGCATGGAATAACATTACTTTCAGATATTAAATGGGAAATAAGCTCACGAAATGCAAGTTGGTAGTAGAAAATACGTAAAAACTTAAATTTAATTTGAAGTATTCTGAGCTTGAGATGGAGCGGTGAATTAATTCACTGCTTAGTGTCATATAAGTGTAATATAGCTATGCGTTGATATCAAATTCATATCAAAGGTCAAAACTGAAACAGGCCTTAAATAATCAGACTGTCGGACGACAGACAATTTCTGGAAATTTACGGTGTTTGTGGAAATTGAATAATGATTACAAAGTTCTGTGAAGTGAGCATTTACAATAGATTTAGCAGTTGGGAAACCTTCATTCCCTGCGTGCGACATGTATACATTACCAAACTTCTCGGAACAAAGGTTGATTTGCTATATTATCAACCGCATGGATTCAGATCAGTTGGATTTTTTTTTATATATAAATTTATTTGATGTCTAATATCCTCCTTAACCAGGTGATAAAGGGATGCCTATGTCCATGGGTATCCACAGTGGTTTTTTTATGCTCGTCTCAATGGAACGCCAAAGTCCTCATTTTTAATTATTCCCGTCATTTTGCACGGACAACGAAACTGTGGGCAGTATCCCAAGTTCATGAACGCCGCTTTCTTCAGGCATTTGTATGTTGTGTTAACATGTTTACGATGGCTGCTTCCACGTGGACATTCTTCTTCAACATTAGTGCGAAAATAAATCACCAAGAGAACTGAAAATATAAACACAACAAGGAACTGATAATAAATGACCTTGATTTATTACGGAAAACAGAAACAGAACTCCTCCGAAAATATGAGTTTGTACAAAACTGAACAACTAACAATGATCTTCTCAAAAATGTTCTCAAAAGCGTCCTTCGTTATTGAGTAAACCAAAACAGGAAAATGATATAAAACTGAAAAATGGATAACAGACTGTATATATATTTAATTATAGATTGCATTATCAAAATCATTTTAGACTTCATTTACAAAACATGGAGGTCATCGTTGTTTGCTTGGACATTCTTTATTTTTTGTTTTGTAAAAGAAATAAACTCGAGCACAAAGACGTCAAATTTTGAAGAATATCTCAATAAAGGAAGTTCAGATCGAGATCGAGTTGGAGTTTGTTACCGCTTCTCTACTTTTCGATTGTAAATCGAGGCATAGACGGTATGGATGGATGCCAAAGACATGAGCGATAAAATGGGGGAGGCTCATGCAAAAATGTTTGGTTCATTAAATTAAATTCGCCAAGAATGACCCAGTAAAATAAGGCAAGAAGTAGAGGAATACAGAGGAGCCGATCACATAGGTAGAGAAAACCCCCCCACACACACCATTTTCTAGATGTTCTTGGGCTCCCAATGGTTCATATATCTCATTATATCATTGGTGCCCTGGCTTAATACATGGAGTATTGTTGCTATAGTCACTTTTTCATTGCTATGTATCAGGAATATTATACATAATGTACTTCAGCTGCCAAATCCTAAGTGATGTCCAAAAAAATGTCGACCTATAAAAAAACAAGCAGACAAATGGGAATTGTCAACTTAAAAAAAACACGGATCTGGCAACAGCGCATATGGATTGTGTTATTGCTATGATATACATCAAACAGATTCCTGAGCGTAATTGTAGCGAGGTCTTCCTTGTTCAAAATTAAATATCTCTTCTTCATATATATAGTACATCTCTCAATACCAAAGAACAGTCAGTGAAGAAAAGATTTAGTGAAAAGTCACACATCTCGTTAAGGGGTAATTTAACACAAATAAAAAAAAAAATACATTATTACAATAGAACACTAGCCAGGCCATGGTAGAGCTAGACCTCCATCAGAGAGGACACAGCGACGGAATAGAGGAAGCTCTTAAAAGGGCTAATGACAAGTAAATATTTTTCTTTGGGTCTTACATGCAGTAATTTAGTGTGGCACTAAAGGGTTTTGTTTCATATTCTTCCAATAAGCATCTACCTGCACGGCTGGAAGTCACCATTGTAGGCAGCCATGCAATATTGTGTTTATTTTACGGCAAACTGAAACACAACACTGCGCTGATTCTTTATGGCAATGCTAATGAAGTCCTCCCCACGCTAAAAGAAACCATTTCCTTATGGCGTTTTATTAATCAGGGAGGTGGTATAATAAGAACTTTCACCTTAGCTACAACTTGTGTTCCTCCCTTCCTGGACGTCTCAGACAGAGCCAGGCATTGGGCCCAGGCATCGGGCCCAGGCATCGGGCCCAAGCCTCGCAATAATTTCTGTTGTATAGTGAAGATTTGCAGCAGTTTTTCCACGTGAGAAGCCCACGGTTGGTTTTCTGAAAGCACGATGATGTTTATAAACCGTGTAAAACAAACTAAAAAAGAAAACGAAAAGGGATGAATGCAGTCCACTTCATCGCTTAAACTATGCCTAGCAAACTTGTAAATACATTATAAATATGGACGCCGGGGTATTGAGTCCTGGGAAATGTATTATGGCCAATGGTTTCGAATATTCCTTTTAACCCCTTCCCACCAATAGACATCATATTGCATTACAACAATCCGCCAATTGGCATAGACACATAGAACTTGATGGTGGATAAGGATCATTTTGGGGGAATATAGTAAATTCTGCTCTCTTGCGTTTTCTCAAAGTTTGGAAAATATGGTTAATTCACACGTGTCCTGTGCATTAGTCTGGATCCACGTATTATTTGTCTTTACTGTCATCTTCTGTGAGGTTCTGTCTCCTGCCGTCTGCCAGTTCCTGTGGTGAGTCTCTTGCCTTTTGCCAGTAGATCTTGTTCCAGACTCTTCTCTACCAGTTTTGTACCTTTTAGGGAGGTAACACCCAACCCAGAACTAAGACTAAACCAGATTACATGCAGAAAGTCCACCTTTCCCAAGTAGAGTTTGGCGACTTCATGCGTTCCTGCATGACCTGAGACCTGCATTCGTAAGACTCATCCTGTGGAAGTGAGACAAGGTATTGATGGTGTCAGAAATTGTACACATTGTAGCAGAGGCACTTTGAAATCGGTCGAGTAATAGATAGGTCAGACCACACCTTTCCTCAGATGTTGACTGAGTATTATGGGGAAAGGGCCAAAAATTTTCCATCTGTCCAGCTACATGACATCATGATTAATGAATGCTGTAAGTTGCCGAAGCTTTCCAACCTGCAAACAACCAACATTTTAATTTTATAAATCATTAATGCCTTTGAATATCAATTGGTCGGAAATATCTAGCTACCCTTGGCCCACAAAGTTCAGAACCGAAGCGGTTTAAGTTTATTTGGAATGGTATTTTTAAATGTAACTGGAGCTGCAAAGAAAGTCGTTATATAACAAACTAACGTTCGTGAACTTGTTGTCCTTTTTGGCATAACGGAAATAACAAAACTCAAGTTCTTCAATTTTGCAATAATGGCTATTTTTCCAAAGCCAAAAGAACAGCTCAGGCTATTGCATCATTTGGTGTATTGAAATATATATCTACATCCAAGTACACGGTGACATTTTGTTTATGACCTTGAAACCTCTTCCATAATTGATAGGTGGTAGATGTCCAAATGCCAGAACTGAGTTAGCTGAACCACAGGGGGAGATAATATACATAAGACATCAAAATAGTTGAAACATTCATGGGCGTTTTTCATAGCCTAATAACTTTCTTGAAACATTTTGTCATTCTTGTGGTCTTGTAAACATTTTGTGCTAACCCATTACACTATTTAAACTAACCAAGCCTACATGGCACAGATTTTGGCTGATTTCAACCTAAATCTGGATGATGGGTATGTTGGCTAATGAAATGTTAGTACTAAGTCAATGAACGCTAGAGGTCTCCGTAGTAGTAGTAGTAGTTCACACAAAGCATAAGTAATGGAAAGTTGGTCGCTTTGTTTATGGAAAACGTACGTAAAGTAATTTCCATAATCCCAAAGCAGAAGATGTTTTACCTTTCTTCAAGGCCAAAAATAAAATATTTAGGTTATTATTATTATTATTATTATTGTTATTATTATTATTTAGGCTATCTTATCTTTAACAAATGTTTAAGTATTTGTTTAAAATAATTATCTCACGCAAGGTGTCTTGATCTTACTAAAGGCATTTTGACCAAAAAGCTGAAACAAATATCATATGTATTTAGTTTGCAGGTTTGGTATAAATACAAGGTTTTCTTTTATGAATATTGAGATGTATTTGATTGCCTAGGGCGAGGAAAACATGTCCAAAATTCATAAAGTGATGGCTTTGAAAAACGAAACGGTGGCCAAACATTGCATTTGAACTATAGATGTGACATAAGTCACTCCGGTTGCCAAAAGTTTACTTTTTTTTTTGGTTCACCAAAGCTAATATTTGTTTAATAACAATTTCCTTTGCATTGATCCTTCCATTGGAGTTTGGACACATAAACAGTCAGAAAAAGTGGTAAAGCATGATACCGTATTTGCTCGATTATAAGACGACCCTGATTATAAGACGACCCCCCAAAATCTGAATATGAACTTAGGGAAAAAAGAAAAAGCCTGAATATAAGACGACCCTAAAGGAA
>VKOC01006769.1:0-21885 GCA_009364415.1 Spea multiplicata
GCTGCAAAATATTTACAGTGCCAAAATCCACTTAAAATATCTTTTTGTACATTCTGGATAAATATTACCGCAACCTTTAGTGCAAGTGGAAATTGTGTTGTTTTAATATTCCTTTTTTTTTATACCGGCTTGCGAAGAATTCATTAATCACGGTTTGTTCGAAGCTGGTGGATCGTGGCACAAACCTTTATCTCCAGAAACATCTTTATGATTAATGCCTGCGAGTCTGGCGTTTTTTGATTAATGTGCAAACAATATATATATTTGTGTGGAAAAAAACATTCATTATGACGCCGCGTGAATCTTTAGTGATGTGTGGGTTTTCGTTCAGCTGTGATGTAGCCTGAGCATTCTAGGTTAACGCGTGCATTCGCATATTAATGTTATATAGAATGGGTGATTTTTGTTTGGCGGTTGGCGTAAGCCTGGGGACATTTGGTATCAGTGTGATTGTGAGTGGGTGTGTTACCATGTGTCGGTGGGTGAGTGGGTCTGTGTGTGTGTGGACGTGTCAGTGTGTGCGTGAGTGGGTCTATGAGTGTTACTATGTATTAGGTCTGTGAGTCTGTCTGTGCATCCTTTTTTTTTTGTTGTGTCTTGTGTGTGTGTGTTACTATGCGTCCGTGGGTCTGTGTGTGTTTGTGGGTCTGTGTGGGTTTCTATGCGTCCGTGGGTCTGTGTGTGTTTGGGTTTGTGTGGGTTACTATGCGTTTGTGGTTCTATGTGGGTTACCATGCGTCTGCGTGGGTTACTGTGTGTGAGTGGGTCTGTGCATGTTACTATGTGTCGTGAAGTCTATGTGTCTTTCTATGTGTTATTGTGTCTGAGAGTGGGTGGGTGTGTGAATGTGTCAGTGTGTGTGAATGTGTCAGTGTGTGTGAATGTGTCAGTGTGTGTGTTACTGTGTAACAATGAGTCTTGATGCAGACATCCCATTTTCCCGCTAGCGCGTGTGCGTGTCGCTCTCGCGTGCGGCTCGTCTGCTTCCACCCTGTGTTCCTTAAATCCATAATCTGGTGAATTTGCTGTAATCTGATTTTTTCGTTGCACATTCTGCATAGGAAAGCTTTCGGAGAGTAGCCAACGAGCTCCGTGTAGTAATCTGATCTAATCCCGCATAATCTCCCTGCTGCTTCTGACACGGCTGCTCCTCCGTGTTGCTGGAAAGTCCGGGTTTATTGGTCTCCATCGCACAGCTCGCCGTGCGGCTTCTTCCGCTCTCGCCGGCGATTGCTTTTGCTGTCACGTCTCTTCCTGACCTCTCTCTTGTGCCGGATAAAAAGCACACCTTGAAAAACGCTCAATTTCTTTTTTTCCTCCTGAATTTTAAAGCACGTCCTCCGCTGACATGCGCTCGGGCTCCTTTTTATGCCAGCGATATTGACGATACTGCCGGCAAGGTTGGTCTAAACGTTGAAAAACTGAACTCCCTATCGATTAACAAAGTTTAACAAAGTGCAGAAGGGGCGATTGGCCAGTTTAGTAAATAAACCTCAACTTCTCCATCAACCCCCCTCTTTGTCGCCAACAATGGCATGCGTGTCGGCTAATAAGGTATCAATCGCGTTAGAAGTGTGTTCCGAGCTCATTCATTGACGTCGTGACCTTATCATCGAGAACCCTACAGTACTGTTTGCCCAACTCTCCAGCCCTTTGTTCCCACCCAGCGCTCCACCTATTCACACTCCTCGCACGCCCTGCGGTGCACAAGCAGCATAAGGCTCCTCCATCGTCACATCTTTTATCTCCTCCAAGACTATGGAGCCGTCTCTTGTCGAATAAAAGACATTTGGGTAGCGCGGTGACAAATGGCTCATTTAAATACTTCTGGCGACATCAAACCTCCGCCGCAAATCTGTTCCACAAACACAGAGACACAATACGAACAGCACGGCCTTTTGTCTGGCGTGAAAGTTCGGCTATTGTATGCCCGATATTTATAGTTTATTAACTGGCGATAAAAGATATCGAGATAAAATATTCATACAAAATGATGGCATTCGTTAAAAAGTGCTGAGTGGCAAGAATTAATGTTTGAGGTTGTGTTTTTTTTTTTACTTTAATCGGTCGTTGGTCTCGTCTTAGATTAGGAGCTAAACGCCGACACATCCATGTTTTAAATTCCATTACTGTATCATCCTCTACCACTTCTGATGGGACGCTGTTCCACCTGTCTACCACCACCATCAGTAGAGTAACACGCGTTAAATGTAAAGCCATTATTATTAATAAATAACGCAAAAGTCTTAAATATTTTTGATTTAGTAATATTTTCAGAAAAGACACAAGCCTGGACTGGCCATCTGGCACATGGAGACAATACTCGGTCGGCTGCTGGCCAACAGCTCCCCGCGCCCGGCGTGCTGCCGGCGGCTCGATTTCCCCAGCCACATGCTATGCGAGAATCAAGTGGCCGCCAGGCTGACATCATTAGCAAGCCACGGCCTTAAAGCACCAGGGTGGTCACGCTACCTTTGCCAGTCCGGCCCTGATCTAGTATATATATAAGATGATGTATAATATATATATAGTATATAATATCAATAATATATATATTAGTGTCCGAAAAGAGTGAATTAAAACAGAAGAAAAACAAGGAAAAACAGGGACAAACATAAAACCAACGACGCTGAGACAGCTCCCAAAAACTGAGAAAAAAGGATTTATTCTATACTTTTAAAGTATTTTAAATCATCATTACATTACTTTTAAATCATTATTTTTGTTTCATGAATCCCCCTATAGCCATCAACATATTCTGGACCCCCCAGTCTTGGGCGATTAGGGGCGCGTCCAGATGCTCAGTCAAGCTTAAAATCAAATTTGGTTTCTTTAGTATATTTCTAATAATATTAAATATTATTAAAAAATATTTATTATTATTTTTATATAGTGCCATCATTTTCCATAGCGCTGTAGACAGGACATAACAAGTAGTATATAACATAATTATTTGAGGAGGGCCCTGCTCACATGAGCTTACAATCTATATAACACTTATAAAGTGCTACTTCTTAAATTATAATGTTAGTATTTTAAGTAATATAGTAAGAAGTTCACCTTGAGTCAAGCACCATGAGGCACACCAAAAACCAATCATCAGGGAACCACCATAGTTACATATTCAACCCTTAAAATGGTATCTTATCGTACGGCGGCAGAAACGCACATAATTCATAGGCCGCCTGATTGACAGATCATTCCCTTGTCTCTGCGCTAAGTGCCACCGTGCTAAAAAAAAAAAAAAAGTAATCAGATTTGTTGCACAGCTGGGAGAATTCACCGGTCTCTTGGATGTAAATTAACTGAGCTTTCTTATAAGAGATCTCGCAGGCTAAGCTGAAGATTACTCGTCTAAATAAAAATTGATAAAATATCACTTTGAACGAGGCGACGGAATGAAAACTCTGACGTTCCCGGGGATTCTCTGCGGAAAATATTTCTAAAAAGAGGAGAAATTACAAAACAAAATCTGTAATGGATGTCTTTAATACAAAGAACCTGCGCTTGGTGTCATTTATCTACAATTTACAATACAAATGTACTTTTATTTTAAACAACGTTATTAATGTTTTTAATTGAAAGGGGCAGTTTCATGTCTCTGACATCGCCTCTATAGAAGAAGACCCCTGTGAGTACTTTAATATAGATTCTTCAAAAACTAAGAAAATAATAAAGTACTTGAGGTTGAAGCTGCAGCCCTGCAGCTGCCCTTCTCCGTGGTTAGGCAGTTCTTGCCACTGATTGGCTGCTTTTAGCAGCCAATCAGTGGCAGGAAAGCAGTGGCATTGAAATCAATAGGAGCGCTAAACAGCCCCCCATTGGTCGAGCCAGTGTTGGGTAAATATAATACTGATATTGGCCGGGGCAAATCCATGTGGGGGGATTCTGCGGAATCTACCAATGCATTTTATAAGGGGGGAGATCTCTCTATATAACATATGCTATATGCAGTATAAAGGATATCATTTTTTGGCGGCAGCGCATCGCAAATCCTGCCAAAGATATGAATTTACAGATGAATTATAAGATCATCACGGAGGTTAATGCAGGGCAGATATTCTCATTTCTTCCATAACGGATTAATTGCCGCTGCTGACATTTGCGAGTTAACAACCAAAGATGATGCGTTTTGAAGTGGCGGTCCGCGCACGAGCGTAATTGCCGTCGATGAAAGGCGCCTCCTTTTGATTGTCTGGGTATAAGATAAGGGCTCCTTTTAGGCAAATGCTGAACGTTTTCATATGCAAATCCGCCTCTTTTAGCATCAGTGATACATCGTATCTAACGGTTACCGGCACAGCATATGGCTTTGTAAATGGGAAAGCGCTCGGAATGAGCAGCCCATGCATTTCGCGCGGCGGATTCCGTATCGGGCTTTCTAATTATATCGGTGAAGAATGAGAGAATGGAAATAGAGAAACAGGTGCTAAACTAAAACAAAAGCCTGAACAGACGAGCACGAGCCCATATTTAGTGAATTAGCACATGGACTATTATAATAATTCTCTTTATTTGTGGGGTTTTTTTTGTCTTTTGTTTTGTAAATAGCAGTCTTGCATTCCAATTTAAATCAATTATACTTTTTTGGTCTTTTCTTATCTTAAAATAATAATAATAAATTGTATCGGAAAGCTATGTCTCATTTTGAGCACAGTCAGTCAAACTATTCTATACCCAATATATAGAGGGCGCTAATTATGTATTACCCCAACACATCGGGGGTCGCAACACATCGGCCCCCATCAGGTCGTCCATTCTACCTGCAGTGAAGACTCAAACCTTAATCAGTGGTTGGTCTCGTCTTAGATTCAGGAGCCGTATGCCTATCCCATACATGTTTACATTCCCTCACTGTATTACCCTCTACCACTTCTGCTGGGAGGGTGTTCCACTTACCTGCTATTAATAATTCAGGACACTGTCATAGATTAAAGATGCTGAAACTAAGCAGATTTATTATGCAAGTTCAGGACTTATATGAACTGAAGGGGTATTGGGATCCCAATGTTTGTTATCACTATTACTTTGAGTTTCTTGTACTTTTTAAATCGGTATAATTACGGACAGCGACTAATCTGCGTCAGTGTGGGTTAGTTTATGGATAGTAACGGGAGGTGCAACGGTTTCTATAGAAAGCTAGAATTCCTATAAACTCCGTGATAGCTCCACTCTGTGCCACTTTAACCCTCGCAGTGCCAAGCAAGGATGGGCTAAGCGGTTGGCAAAGTGAACCCCAACAGCTGATGTATACCTGGGAACTTCCAAAGGTTGGACAGCGGGAGCGCTCCTTCTTCTTGGGGGCAGGACGAGCCCCAAATAGCCTTAAATTAGTGGGCATCTCCAAATGTCGCTCCCCTGCCTGGAGAAAGGGGAAGGTGATCTGGAGACCCAGGGAAGCAGTGCTTCACCCAAGGACTCTGGGTCCAACCCAAAATGTTCCCAGGTATTTGGTTATGACGGCTCCATAAGGTCCCCCATCTACATGTATTGGAAGTCATGTATTTAGGCTGAGGACTGGCTACTGAGTCTGTCACTAGCCTTTCCCTGCAATATATCGCTCGTATGTGGGAGAATTGGGCATAACCTGGACTGCGATACCCGCTATCACATGAGATTAATTTGATTATCGGCCCTTTAATGGTAATATCCTACTTATGAGAATATCCACTTGTTTCCCATAAGGCGAGCTTCGCACTTAAAATCTAGATTTCTGAACGCATCAGTAAAACATATAGAATTTTATGCAAATTGGTACCTGCCTGCGACGAGAAAATGCCTCCGCATTATGTTAAGCGAAATGTATTCATAATGTCGTTAGGCACCCTTTTTATCAGTGATTTCTGGCAGATATTGACATGAACGTAGGAGAAACACGACTCTTTAAGGTTCAGACCTTTATCTGGAAGCTATTGTTTTTTTTCTGAGTTGCTTTAAAAACAGTAAAACCAAAACGGTGAAGCATTTTTATATGCTGCTATGGCAATAAAGCATTTTTTTTACAACTAATGGAATAGTACAATCAGTAGGAACTTCCATTCTATTGGTTGCTATTCTGTTTTGTTTTGTTTTTGGAAGGATGCGGGCGTTCATTGATAATAGGCTAGCCATCGATTGCCACGTGGCAATTAAATATTCCCTGAGATATTGTGAATGAGGCAAAATATTACATCATTAATTAATTAATATTTATGGGACCTGTTTAGGGTAGGAATTCTATTTTTAATTCTGAATTTCGTTACTAAATTGTTTAATTCAGCAGAGTTTGATAGAATTATGTGCAAACTTGGAAAAGACTCACTAAATCTGTAGCAATTCCAATTTCTGCAATAAACTAGGCAGACAGATGACATAAAATTATTCAATAGGATTTGGAAAAATTTCACATGTAAACCTAAAATTTAATAAAATGTAATAAAAGCACTTAATTACCGACGGAGAAATTCAATTCTTGTTTGTGGCGCTTTCCCGAGATTTTGATTCATGGTTATTGGAGGTTTGATTTGATTTTGATTAAACTAGGATTATCACAATTTAAAGGGAATCAAATCAGCATTGTGTTCCTGCAATCAATCAGAAGTCTCTGTGGGATTTAAGCGATGCGTCCTCTGAAATGATCTAGATTAACTTAAAAATTCAGTGTTGATCATCCGTCTTTGTCCTGAGATGCAGTAGGTTCACATTTCCTTGTGTCGTACGGTTGGAAAATACAAACAGACTGGATAAAGCTTTTTTTGTTGTGTTGATGCATGCGAGTTCTAGGCTACCAAAATGCTGGTGATGCAATAAGGTATGCAGATTGCAGTCATGCAACCGATTACATTATCGCATAGTCATACCCCTTATCCTTTTAGGTGCCCAAACCAATGACACCTTTGTTAAAGGAGTGTGGCTCTAGGTGGGTGGGGTGGGGCTATAAGGGGCACTCACTTTGCCAGTAGTGAGGTGGTGAAGCTGAACACCTGGATATGACATCATATCCCAACACACAACTTAACTACACAAGGGGGCCACGTAAGAGCTATGATTGACCTCAGTCGATTTTACAGCACAGTGGGCTGGTCAGGGAAGATCAGAGGACCTCTCCGGCTCGTCCATGAACCCTACTGCCCACAAAGGTGGGGCTGTTCAGTGGGACAATGGGACCCTTGGGAGGTATGGATTGGTACCCTTTTTTTTTGTTGCTAATATTTACTGGAAATTTTAAACGTCGTACAGATACGTTTTATTTTCTGTTCATAGACAAGAAGAGGAGAAACATGCCCAATATATTTACAACCAGGGGTTTGAACTACATGAGTTATGAATTAGCTTGCCTTTGCTAAAGTTATTTGTGAATTTAAACTTTGTGGCTTTTAGACCATGGGTGGCTAAAAACCCTGTGCTATGTGTACTTGTTTTCTTATAGTGATATAATGAGGTATCGTAGAACATATATAGTGAATTTCCATTGCAGAGGACATTGTCCCTGTATCTAATTAATAACATTACCTAAAAACTAAATCGTTAGGATAGTGGGACATGCAGCTTACTATCAGTTTAGATTTTGTTCAAAGTGTCTTCTCTCCTACTTAAACTTCAGAGCTATGTCCAGTTGTCTTCGTTTTTTGGGGGGTAACGGCGATTGTCGAGACAGCAAAGCCTTGATGTGAAACGGGAATTTTTTATTGAACTAATGGACACGCATTGTTAGTGTATTATGTCATATATTGTAAAATCATGAAAAAATACAATAGTTAACAAGGCAGCTTAACATGAATCGAAATGAATAGAAATATTTGCTTTTTGGTAATTCACTGCGTCCTCATAAAACATCCATGAGTAGCTTAAAAATGGATACATTTCTAAGTGAAACATTGTAAAAACTTTATAATTTGCACTCGGGGTTCTAGATATAACAGTTTTTATTTTCATGATACATTTCAGGTTATCCAGACAGTAATGAACATCGATTTCATAACAGCTTAGGTATATCGATGACGTATTTTTTCTTATCTATTAGAACGTAACTGGATATGGTATTTCAGGATATACAGGGCCCAAATCCATCCAACTTCAGCAAGCCATTTAATAATTGGGTATTTACTTACTCTGTCAACCGCTAATTACTATACTATAAAGCAGGGAGGGTGAGGTTGAGCGGGGGGAGGCATAATCATACTGACATTTCTAAGCCTAATTAGACCAATTTCCAAACCATGACCAACTTTGTATTTTTATGTCTACAATGGGCACAGGAATATGTCTTGGGAGCCAGTTGTACTATGGAATTGTGTACATCCAAATATTCTAAGAAGCGTTTACATTAAATAGTTAATGATATGTTAAGGGGATGTTCTATTGTTAAAATGTTTTTGTAGTACGATGCTTTAAGAGAACTGCTTTTTTTTTTTATAATAACAGACAGTGTAGGAAGATAATTTCAGACATGACTCACTCCGTAGGAATAATTGTCTCCGTAAATGTTTCTCTTTGAGCTGATATTTCTGATGGGAGTATACGCATGTAGAGCAAATGTTATATAAATATGGCATTGTTAAAGTAATGCGATGTGTAACATTGTTATGTATCAAGGAACTTTACACATATGTTGGTTTGAGTTATTATTACGCTAACCAATGGTTCACCTGGCTTCATGGTATCAAGCAGGTTACCGTAAACCACTGGGTTATGGTCACATTTACTGGTTAATTGTGTCGGGTTGATTAGGGTCACGTTGTCGAACGACTCACGTCTGGCTGGCCTGGAACAACAATTAACAATTATCTAGGATAATGATTATCTCATGATATCAGGTTACTTTGTCAATGGGAGAAACAATGAAAAATGCTCCCTGGGTAGTTACTATGGAAACATCACCTCATGAAAGCAGCTGAAAAAAAAGAAGTCTTGCATTGACAAGGATCGCCCGTAAATTCTGACTCAAATTGTAGAGTATCAAGCCATCACCGCAAATGATTGTGCGAACACGTGTAGCTTGCCGTTTCCGATAACATGAAAACAAAATGGCGGCAGAGAAGACCATCAAGTCAGCCTTTTTGTCTTTATGTAAGGACTCCACAGCTATATCATGAAGCCCATATACCTTCATCTTAATAGACATCTGATTTAGCAGAAAGACTGAAGAATTTAGGTCTCATTTCCTTTAAAGAATAATTTGTGATATGTTGTTGATACAAAAAAAAATAAACTGGCCAAATAACATTCTTGATTTTGGCAGAAGGGTTGGATGCCGAGCAGCTCCATTCACTCTACGTCTTCCATGTACAGGCAAAATTAAATGGAAATAAACCTTCCAAAATGTCTTTAGGATGTCAAGCTACACAAATGAAGAAACATGTCCTCTGTCTGGAAAAATTAGCTGACAATGAAGATAAATTGTCCCGGATTATGCTTCGAGCATCCTTTACATCGGAGAAGGAAACGTTAGCTTCTCCGCGCATGGTGTTTCTTCGTTTTGGAATAAATGTAGACGCGTATGGTTTTTAATGTCTAGCTATTTTTGGAGTGGTTGGATGAATATCGGAGTAAATGTGTTCTCCCTATAAACCCGCTGGACGTTTTATTGGATGTACTGTGAGCTGTTGATCGTATTAGGACGGAAGGGACAGATTTGTGTTTCCAGTTGAGAACGCGCCATAACATTCCCCATATACCTTACTGTGCCGTGTGAGCGAATCAGTTTTAGTAATTTAAGCACCATCCTAATGTATGAAAGTCAACGAGAGTCCAAATCATCTTGATAAACCACGGCTAGTGGACCTCCAGGTGACTCATTATTTTATATTATCTGGATATGACTTTAGAAGTTACTTTCCAGCGGAAGGCTGGTATCATACGGCACGGGCAGAAACCCAGCCAGGTGCCCATAAAAAGCCGATCACACGTCTTTGATAAGGGGCTGCATAGTGAACCCATTATAGGAGCACAAAATGAATCCAGCCATGTCCCATAATGTTTAAATTAGAGTTGCCCTGGGGGGCATGACCACTCATGCCATTGAGTGTCTCAGTCTTAGTCACCCCACCTGACTAGTGAAAGTCTATGGCAGAAAGACGGGGCCATGTCTTTACATTGGGAAAAGGAATAACTAAACACTTGTTGAGGGGTGCAGATGGAAGATTCCACCACGTTGTCATCCTGAAGTTACAGTAAAAGCCAGGAACTACTCAACCATCAACGAGTTTCTATGTCTACAGATTACAGACAGGAGTAATTATCGGTTTGCCGGGGCCACCCTCTTGCTAGTTTATTCCTGTAGCTATTTGGGAAAATCTTGGATTTTAAATGAAAACACAGTTAATAATGATTATTTGACAAGTGCCCTTAAAACATAAACACATTCTTACCAAAGGAAAGCTTTTCAGAATGTTATTAACATTAACTAATAACGCGTTCGGGCTGTAAGTGTCGATCAGATCTGTTGAATACTTGACTTTGAACCATTACTTTTTACCGTCCCCAGTGAACCCATGACACTGCGGTACATTCGTTGGATTATATTTATATTAAATTATATTAAAAAATATATATTAGATTAACATTTATACCGTGTATATACCATCCTGTTCTCAGGATCTACATGATTATACCTTTTTGATGAGGTTATCACTCGCCTATTAAGTTGCTGATGGTTCTTGATTGGTGATGGAGAAGGAAGAGAGAACTTCAAGCGAGGAAACTGATTAAATAACGCCAGTTCCTCCATCTTTCACCACCTATCTCAGGATCCGTGGGATAAATTAGTCTCCATCTTAAACTAAGAATCTCCAGAATGATTATGCTGATGGGACAACAAAGAAAGAACCAACTGGAGGTGGCGTGGATCTGTGAACTCCCTGATACTAAAAGCTGTGAAAGTCACAGTCCCCTTTAAATATTCTGTAAATGCGCTCGCTTTTATGGACTATGAAGACATTTATCAAATTGTTAAGTCCCAAAGGCGCCATTCTGAGTCTTTTAGATCATTTTCTTAGTTTCACTTTAGTGACACTTAAGGGGTTTGGTGTAATGTAGCACATATATTATTAAGAATACATAAATAGCCTCCTGACTGCTTGGAGTCCAACGTTAACACTGCTGATTTCAACATTCCATCCACTCGAATACTTTTGTCCTTTTGTTACTTTTTGTGTTCACAATTAATTCTTCCATGCTGAGCTGGGACAAAAGAGCGATTTGCATAATTACAGTGGGAGATACCAATAAAATATTTGAGGAGAGCTGTTTAATGTAATTAGGCTTACGTCCAACTCTACCCTCTACTCAGCGTCTTTATCCCGGTCTCTCCTTTCCTCTTAAGGATCAGGAAAACGTACATTCTTTTTTATAACGTCGATGAAGATGATGAGGAGTTTTGTGTTTAAAATGGAAAAAATACATCCATTCATTGGAACATTTTATATACAATAAATGCGGAAGTCTACCTACAGACCTATATATATATCTAACCGGACAAGCCTCCAAGAGTGTCAGTCTTCTTTTATCATGTCTGAAGCCATAGTGTGTGTGTGTGTATATATATATATATATGTATATGTATATATATATATATGTATAGAGTGTGCTTGGTTTGTACTTAACTTGTGTACTGGAATTATCCCCATTCATTCGCATAAATATCCTACTGTATATCCGGGAGTAGTTTTTTAACGTTCGGACAGAAAGACGCGTTGAAAATCGGACCGTGGTTGGCTAACTAATTAACTTAGCATAAATGTTTTTACGATAATTTTTTTTTTTTATCATGCAAGCCATAAAATGTATTGCGTTTATGGAGGGCGTTATAAATCCTTGCGCTCGCCGTTACAAATAACGGTGTGTCTTCTCGTCCTTTGCTGTCAGATAAGGTAAACAAAAACGTATTTCCCAACAGTCCTGGCAATTAAAGCCGATCCATCAGTCGAGAGCCTTGATTTGTTGATTGCACTTCGTGTGTTTGAGTATCGCCTATACGAGTAAATCAATGTATGGCCATTTCTGTACCAGTAATAAAATGATTTTAATTTCCATAAAGGAAAGTGTTCATGAAACATAAAAGAACACTTTAATGCTGTTTAAAGTATGTTAATGATGCAGTTTTAGTTTGTGGGTAGCGACACTGGTTTTGGGTATGGAAGCTGATCGCAGGCCAATACAGGTATGGGGCAATCTTTTGATCTTTTTTTATTAAAACTGAGTCGTTCCTTCTAATTTTTATAACATAATGATATTAAAGGACATAATGCCGTTGAAGGTATAATAATAATTACAGATTGAGTTAACCAATGTCCAGAGACAGAAGATGTTCCGTTGAATTGGTGGACGTGTGATAACACAGCTAACGGGTGAGGGGAGGTAACGTATGTAATTATACGCGTTCTAAAAATAATATAAAATGATGGAAGGTTACAGGAATATAGAAAAAAGTTAAAAGTAAGGTCGGATGGGATACAACACCTTGAAGAGACACTCTAGCTATCATATACCCTTTAATGCCTATAAAAGCTGAGCATTTGCCACTTTCCTCCAGCTTAATGCCCGCTGGTGGAGATGCATTCGGGCGAATGCGTATGTGATGTCATCCATATGAATAACCCCGTGTCTGAACAATGTGATTTTCCATATTATTTTAGATCATTCCCAAATGTCTAGGATTAAGAATAATCAAAAATTCTTGGTACTCGGCACCTTTCAAGTTTACTTTATTTTAGCAATTTTTTGTTTTTATTTTATCGGTTGCTATTAGCTCAGCTTTAACTGTTAATGCCCAGTTAGTGTTTGAGCATTTTGCGATCAAGGATAAAAGAAGCGGGAATAAAAACAGGAAGTAGGAAGCACATCATTTCTGTAGCCAGTTTAATCATCGCTTTCATTTTTTAATTTTTTTTTTGATAAAACGTTTAGTTTGTAGTTGGTATTTTTTGTATGGGAAAGACAACATGGAAAAATCTTCCTTTTTTGTGAGACTATTAGTTTTGTAGAGCCCTCAAGCCTGTGTTTTTTAAAAAATATTTAAAAATAAAAAAAATAATAAAATAATATATAATATTTTTTTAAAAAAGCTTGTTTATCTCAAACACGAGTTGGTCCCCCCTCCCCAGCCTCATAGGATGGATTCTGCATATAAAAAAGGCTTTTATATGTTCATACTGCCGGCTGACACTAAAACCCAGCTCCTCGATAAATTAATCATTTTCTCATTCCTGCTTTTTTTATGCCAATCAATAGGAGCCCTGAAGCAGTTATTGACGGATTAAAGATTGTGCTTAGTAAGATATGCATTAGTGGCCCGCGTACAAAGCCAAATGTGTTAATAGAAAAACAGAAAAATATAATGATCCTTTTGGATAAACGTTGTCAACCCTTTCAGGACTGGTAGTATCTAAATTAATTGACGCATGTAGACCCTTTCCTTGATGCCATTAAGTTAATTGAACCCCACCTTTCAGCTGCTTTTAAACAGGTGTCTAATATTAAATAATAAAATTCAAGGTCCCCCCCCCCCTGGACTCCGATTGAACCCCTTCTGCTTCCGATTCCAGCGAATTTCTGGCTGTTCTGTGAATATAAGTTGAAATCATGATGAAAAATGATGGGTAATATTCACTTTGTGTCTTTTGTTTAAAGGAATTAGACGGCTCCTTATGGCTCAGTTTCACGTCATTAAAATTCTAGTTATATGCTGAGATCGGTAATTAATATTGACTTTGTAAAGGTTATGCTTGTTAGACTCATGTAGGGCAACATTATTTGAAAGAACAGGTTTGATCTAAATGTACTATATATATAAAGATATATATATATATATATATATAGATAGATTTTTAAAATCAGGATAGAGATATGAAATGTTTGTGAGGCGTAATATCTTCTTTTACTCAATGCGGCATGACGTATACGCTCCTTATATATGAATTAAGACTTAACACTTAGATCAAGGCTTCAGGACTCCAGTCCTCGAGGGCCAGAGATCGCATATATCGCTGTCTGAAAAGAATTACCTTTCTTTTCAGCCCAATAGAGATTAATTTTTTTAACGATCGGGTAACATTTCAGCATCTTTATCTTCCGATATCTATGCCCCCCCTGCCCCCCGTCTCGGCGATGCACCAAGGATCGCATTAAGAAATGTCTGTTTAAATTCTTTCCACGTGAGCAGCAGAGCCAAATGCAATTTCAGCTGCTAAAGTCAATTTGCAATATAGTTCTAAAAAAGAACCCACGGAATTGCAAGCAAATGAAGTTTCCTTTCACTTTTAACAGCTTTGCGCTGCCAGATCTGTCACCACAACACTTGATCCTTGGGCTTTCTTGGCCCCTTTTCTTGCCAATTCCATTTGGTGCTGTTGGCTGCTAATCAGGACGGCTTTAACTTTTTTGATATCATTGTTACTGACATTTTGCCGAATTCCAATTCTGTGTACGACTAATAATAATAATAATGATGTCATAGGAAAAACTCAAATCCAAAATTATTTATGCCGATAACTTTGGAAATATTAAATCCCAAACAATTCACTCTTAATTTCATTATTTTATTTATATTCCAAACCTGCTTACTTTTCATTTGAACTCCATAATATAATTTGGTCAAATATATGATTTATTATTTACCTTCACAGTCTGTGGAGTAACTCATTATGCCGTGTATGGAAAACAGTTGTTTGTTTAATATTAAAGTAATTAATAGGGAAAAAAAGCATGTTAATGATTTTCATACAAGGTTACAGAATTTAGTGTTTAGAAAAACACACAGTAATCAGAGTTTTAATTATATTGTCAAATAAATATTGATTTATAGGGATTCCTCTCTACTTATTATTTTTTATGTTCATTTTGTTATAACTATTTTGCCCTAAGGAAAAGTAATGTATTTTTTTTTTTTTCGAACCAATTACCCCTTTTAATTGCACGTTGGCCATTTTTGATAGCATGGGAAATTAATTAGGTTTGTTCCTACATCAACTTGGTTCTAAAAAAAAAAAAAGAAAAAATCCTACATTATTCGCTAACAATTCCTAACATATTATTCAGAATTGAAATTTTAGAGTGAGTTGGCATATTTACATAAATGAGTATTGTTACTTTTTAACAAAATTTTTTAAAAAATAAATACTTTTTTCTATCAAAGTTTTCTATACCTAACTCGGCCGCACAAATATTTTGGGGGATTTCAACATGTTTTTGAAAAGAAGCCGTATTGTAATGTTTATTCACTTAGCTGAGAAATATTAAAATATTCTCTGGAGTTCTACATGTGAAAGAAGCACCTTTTTGGTCCCAAATGTCTCAAACGAGGCATAAAAAATATGTATCCTTCTATGTGGTTTGTTTACTAAAGTTAAACAATAATTAATTGATTTAAAAAATGATTTAAAAATACAATATAATCTGTTATATGGATACATTATTGGTTCATGTTGAACAATAATGAATACAATAAGTTGATATATAGATATTTAACTTTTATTTAGACATTAGTCTCAATCACATTCGCATATATATTATATAAGATTTTCCATGTTCCATTGGCGTAGAAGAACTGGTAGCCTTTGGCACCCCAGCTGCTATGGACCATACCATTATGTTCAGCGGGAGTGCCACAGGTTACCTGTCCCTGGTGACATATTCCTTTTAAGCGTGGGCTTTTCAAGCCGGCTAACAAACTCGTAAATCTAGGCTGTTTTTGTTGTCTAAAGCACCTAAAGTAGAGACGAGGGTCTGAAAGCTCTAGAATTTTGCTATGAAGAACAGTTATGGTGGTTCACTCGAATGACGCGTCAACTACAACCTTGGTTTGCAGAACGTATCCGCTAATATAAAAATGTAGCTTCAGAGGGAAATAAAATTTCATTCCTTGGGTGAGCGTGAATTAGAAGCACAAGAGGCTGATTTAATTTTATAATAAATACAGGAAATTTAACACAGAGGAGTCTCTGGGAGATAATTTTAAATGAAAAAGAAAATCAATATAATACGTTGTAGAGGTAAGATTAGATCAATAACACAGAACTTTCTTCCAGGTTAGCATGAGCTGCGGAAACGCCATTAGCATAATTATCTACTGATTTATACTAAAGCCCGTCTTTCACTTTTCCGTTAGTGATAATAGCGGAGGTCAAAGAGTATTATCTTTTGTTGAAATCCCATTTATTTGTGTAACAAGGCATTCCACGCCGTGACCGGTAAAAATATTTTATACGTAACCGCGTTCCAATAATTTTAAATATTATTTTGGACGTTTGAGATGGTAACAAAGTTACTTTACCGCGAAGGGTGGCTGGATAAGCAGAACAGCCTGTCGGCGGAAGTGGTTTGAGCTAATAAAGCGATGGGCCGAATGGGTCTAATCGGTCTGTCTACTTTATAAAGCGTTCCTGTTACTGTTTTTAGCCTACAAAAAAAAACAAACTGAAAGTTTTATAAAAATGTGCTTTCTAATGTGTAAATAATTATAGATGAAGGACCCTAGACTTGTACGTAGCTACAGAAGAGTCTTATATCCCAGTTGTACAGCGCTAAGGAATTTGATGGTGCTATATAAAACAATAAATAATAATAATAACCCCTTAATGACAAAGCCTGTACATGTACGGGCTCAAAATACATTGTTTTCAATGGGTTTTGGGACCGCCCATTGTCCTTAAGGGGATAATAATAATTGTTCTGGCAGATTTCCCAGTTAGGGGGCTACCAACAGATTAGCATTAACTATGGGGAAAAAATAAGGACATGGGGTAGTTCATTGGACAGAACGCCCTATGATGTCACAACTCAACCCATGTTTGTAAACAGAGCCATGCATGACATCACATGTGTGCCTGTGTCTCATTTTTTAGATCATACATTGACGTGACATAGAATTTGACGTGAAATAAGAACCATTCGGCCCTATCTAGTCTGCCCATTTGTGTTCTTTGATGGGATTTGAGACCATCTAATAAGACTTTCTTAACGTCAGTCCTCAAAGAACCCAAAAGATAACATGCGTTATATGTATGCATAGTTCTAATGCATCTTGTGCTAGTGTACTCTATGCTTTGCCAAATAAATAGGATTGTACAGTGCATTTTTATCAATGCGTAATGTAAATAGTAACATTATAGTTTAGCAATTCACCCAATTCCATCTGTCGGTTGTATAATCAGTAGGATTACCCTAGGACATTGCCATGGCAATGATCTGTAACTTGGAGTATCGGGTAAACGTTATTACTGCCTATCTATTAAAAGAAGAAAGTGAACTGGAAACGTTAAGATACTTTACAGCATTGTCCATACGCCGGAATACAAATAAACTTATTTTATTTGACTGTTTTAAAAGATGTTACGGTAACAGTAAGTGAAGCATGTGCCATAAAGAGATTCTATTTTTATTTCTGTTCTATAAACATTATCCTCGGGGGGGGGGGGGATATATGATGTTTTGGAGATAATTTAAGGTGGATAGAAGAATTTTTGTACTGTATTGGATAAAGGAATTGGGGAGGAAGCTATTGTGTTCTTTGACGGGAAATGAGAACATTTAATGTCAAATTCTACGTATTAAAGAAGACTTTCTTAATGGCAGTACTAAAAGAACCCAAAGGATAGCAGGTGTCCTGCCCCTGGATGCTGCCCTAACAATGTAAAAAAAATGTGGAAAAGGGGCTTTAAAGGGAATCTATTTTAGAAAATGGTAAAAATGATTGGAAGAGCTTTAGAAATGAATGGAGCTTGACCCAAGAATGGGTGGACTACCTGCTAGAAACGTTGCACGTTGATCGAATGGTCGCCCCATGACTGTGGTCATGCCATGGAACTTTTAAGTGATGTCCCCCATAGGTCGTCGTCTTCCTTGGAAGAGGCAGGAAGAGTTGAGGAGCCGCGGGCAGTTGTGTGTCGGAGCTGGCCCACAGGACCTACGGTACTCTACTGGACCTCATGTTTTTATGTGGAAAACATTTCTCGTAATGACGATTGTTGCAACCTTTTCCCAAGATAATTCTCCAACCCTGTAAAACTTGGCTTCAATCAGAATTTTCCATCCTTGTCATGTGGCATAAACATAACGCGATGATTGGTTCTTGCCATAGAAAGAAACGTTCCTCTGCTGTTTTGATGTGATAGAACCTTCAGAGGAAAGAATACAATGGCAGATCTGCTCAGGTTTATTGGGAGCTAAATGTTTGGGTAACACCGTCTTTGAACACGTAACCCGCACACGGTTATTGCCAAGCGTTGGGAAATTCCACCGGGTCCCTGCTAGAACAAGGCTTTGATTGCTTTCTATAAGTGACGTTGATGAATGTTATACAAGCGCTACTTTAATTTGTACAGATGATAGTTAGTGTAAATATTATGCAGGGATGGATGAGGATATTACAACAATATTACCAAATGGCTCTCTAGTGAACCTGCCATGATAATTCAACTGAGTGGAAGAAATTGGAATTAATATGTACAAAAGACAAGGATGAATTACCTTTGTAAAGTCTTTTAGGGAGTTTGGGACATTCGTCAGCTGTTAAGACGAATATATTATAAAAGCTCTACTAGTCCAGAAACTGTCGCTTTCCTACGTTATACATCTTAGAATTTAGTATAATTAATAAGGCTATGTAATGATGTTTCCTGATTAAAGTGTACAATCTATACAATACATACCCCCAGTATCCATTTGGGGGGCATCTTTGTTGGGGGGGGGTTGCTGCAGGCTGGGGTGGGATGCTGAGGGTAGAACCTCGTGCTTACCTTTCAGGAAGAGCAAACCTCATGGAGCTCAATTTGAGAGCCACATTAGGTCACCACATCAGAGCGGTGATCGTGGTCTGCGCTGCGGGACAGTACTCGAAAATCGTGACTGTAGGAAGAAAAATGGGACAGTTAGGAGGTATGTATTACATGTCATAGAACGCCATCTTGTGTGGATACCATGGGAACCATCATCCTAACTTTCTGTATTCAGAACTGATTCTTAGTTCTTCTTACACTTTTTAAAGGCGTCAAGAAAATATAAAAAATAGTAATTATTCAATAAACGTTAAACTAAAAAAAAGTCCCTTATTCTATAAACTTACATTATTTACATAAAACAAAAAAAAAACCAAAACAGGAAATCCAGGTAGTTTTAATAAAGTGAATAAATGTAACTTTGAAATTGACGCTTCTACTAATGTTTTTCTGTTTCGCCTTTCAAACTTTTATGTTTTTTGTTTTTTTCAACACGAAATTTTTAAGAGATGATAGAATTTTTGGGGAAAGAGGCTACACTTGTCTTGGATATAATAGAGGTTTTTTTTCTTTATTTAGAGTTTGTAAAAGGACAAACTTCCTTGCTGCTTTGTTTCGGTCATTAAACTGTGCGGTGCGGCCGCATTAAAAGGATCATTAAATGCGTGTATTCTTTTAGTAAGAAATGGCTCGTGCCCGGGAGTCGCAATGAAACCCATGCCATGGCTAAGGCTAATTAATTCGAAGAACTGGTTAGATATATTTGTTTCTTACTTAATATATGTTAAGTGTCTAGGCTTACATATGAAAAAGGACTGTAGGATGAATAGAGTATAAAGTGCACCATTACACGGTACTAATTGCAATAAATTATATCAAGGGCTCCGGGAGAAAGTGTTAGGGTGATTCCAGAACGCTTAAAATAATCTTCAGAATTATTTTTTCAATTCCAGAAATTATACTGGATGTTTAGTTAGATATTTCGTACACCTTTATTACTTAGAAAGGAAAAGTTATTCTATGTTCTATAACAACCCCCAGTCTACTTCCGCTGCTTGTAGGCTATTCCTTTACGGAACATTCCGCAGGAAGCAGAAGCCCCATTTTTTCCCACTTGCTTTGAAGGATAGAGCCCCATTTTGCTGCATGGATAACTGGGAACCCTACAGGTTTGACCTGGAGTCTCTGGGTAAAGCCCTGGTCTAGGGGTCACCAGAAGCATTTGGCCGTACCCACTTCCTGCCCACTTTTCCTGCTCACTTCCTCTATTGCTCCCCGCTATTTTAAGTCTCGGGCTAGTCGCCAACCACGCAAAATCGCTCCGCCAGAAAATGGCGAGCTCTGGGTGGCCCATCGTGGGAAGTTCCCAGGTATGACGGAATGGGTGCCTGCAAGGATCAATCCCAAACCCTGCCGATAGGGACGGATGTACTCGAAACTTTCACACTAAACGTCTTAGCCCATTATATATGGAAAGACGTGGCTTAAGTATGACTTTTTGTACTCATACACAATTTCTCAGTTTGCCACTAAAATGTAGATAATTTTATTGCACTGGACATTTCTGCCATGGTGGAGTTTCCGAAAGCTGAGGGGTTCATAAGGATTAGCAATCCTTTTTTAAGGGGTTTGTTTAGCTCTTGAAAAGACAGAGCTATCCAGATATTGGAGAAACATCGACTAAAAGGCAGAAGAGCTTTTACTTTTCGATCTGATCCCATGCAGCTCTGAACTCTATCCGTCTCCTACTATTTTGTATGAAATGTCACTTAAATGTCAGTAACTTCCTATTTACTGTAACATGCTGGTCTTTCTCAAGTATATCTGAAGATCTCGGTGTAATGTTTTAGTTTGACATGTACTCTACGTTTATGAAAAAGTAACCCTTCAAGGTGTTGTCTTTGCCATTGATCGATTTAATTGTATCCACCGTGTAAACCATGCGGGGGATGTCTCCTTTATCTAACACCACCGGTGGAGTAGGTTTCAGAGACCCTTAACAATGGTTTTTATTGGTAATGAACCAATTCCTATTGTTATGTTACAACTATAAGTTTTGTCCGTGTTTTGAGTTGGAACAGATACAGTATGTCTAACGTCTACATTTTAAGACTGGGGCTATTATGCGGTTGCTGTTTCCATAACGGGTTAGCGGTCTAAAACTATAGTGTTAACCCTGTAGGCAGAAGGGTTTAAATACTTTGACCCGCGCCACCCTGTGTCAATAAAAAGGGTTTAGAAATACATAAACCTCTTCATTAAACATGCTTTCAAAACCGGCTCTGGGAAAATTTATACAGCATGCATAGTGCATGAGGATCACAGCGGGACAGCGCGTTCAACAAGACTTACGTTTCGGAAAGGCAGTCGGAGTTTTATCCACCGAAGGGTACGGGGAGTTATTGTGTCCGTCTCGCCTTATCCTGTTATGTTCTAATCTGTCATCGGAGCGGTCGCATCAAGACGTTGCTCATTGATTTACAACACAAAAGCGCTACATTAACAGCTCTGTTAAGTGATTAAAATATATGTTTAGAGCATCTCAACAAAATAGCGCCCCAAGCCTTGAATCATGATTTATCATTTGGTCGTAAATATAAGAATGTTAATAATTAAAAAAAAACTAAAACAAAAAAAACCTCCAGTAATTTAGAGGATGCTGAGATCTAGGTGTACGGTCGGCATGCATAATAATTACAAATAACCTTGTTTAACTCAAGGGCAGGTTGGAGTGGCGGAGGACCCCATAATTAAATGTTTTTAATAGTAATGTTTTTATAACCTGTGCTAGCAGAATACGGTTTATAGTTCCTGATGCCTGGTTTATAAGACCTATAGGCAGGATAAGGTAGAAGGTAAACAGAAAGGATCCGGCTGAGCTCCAAATTATTCTGAGCACCTTTTGTAGCCGTATGCAGAACAACAAAGAAAGCTCGTTGCACGAATGGAACATATAAACACGGTCCAGCAGCGATCTAGTTATCTTTGATGTTGACCCAGGCTTTATCGAGGGCGGTATACCCAGCCGCCCTCTCTGTGGCCACCCTTTGTAGTATAAATGGGCTGGAGATCTTGCTTGTTGAGCAGCGGCCATTAGGGCGAACTGTTCCTGGTTTGGTGGCTGATCCGCAGACCCAGGGCCGGCCCTACAATAGGGCAGACTGGGGCAATTGCCCCAGGCGGCACTTTGGAA